>CAEGAE010001608.1:0-114471 GCA_903067095.1 Girardinus metallicus
TAGATTTTAATTATTTTTTTTTTAATTTTTACATTTCTGCTTATTTAATAATCAGAAATGAATTTTCTGATTTCTGCTCAGAATTATAAGCAGAAAATGCCACAGAGATCCAACATCTTCAACTTAAAATAAATACAATTTCACACCTTGGTTTACTATCATATTCTGCAAGTTATGTTTAAAATACATAACAGTATATTACAGAGCAGATTTATTTTTATTTTTAAGAAAACAATAAAACATAATATTCTATGAAGGTACAGTGAAGTACATTGATTCAATAGAGTGCTATATCGCCACAAAGATATTATGTTTTTTCTATATTATTATTATCTTTAAATATTTACGGCCTGTTTTCTGTTTAAGGATCTATATTGACAGTTGATCGATGTTTAGTTGCTCAAGTAAATTTACTTTTGAGAGGAGGATTAGACTATATAAGGCTTTTTTTCTTCTAACTACTCTTTCATTCCCTTTTTTCTTTGCGTATGTCAAATAGTGACTTGTTCATTTTAAGCCGTAAATGAAACAAAAAAAAAAAGCGGAATATTTCCTAGTTTTGTTTGAGTCTTTGCTGCTGGACATGATGGACGCCTCTGTGTTTTTCTTCAGCAGGAAGTCGGAGCAGAAACTCGGAGACCTGCTGACGGCTCAAGTCGAAGCAGCCCAGGTTGGTGTTTCAGGACCTTAAAGGTTTCGGTTTGGGACTGGACACGTTACTATGGTAACTGGTAAACTATTCCTGAAGCCAACGGTTGTTTTAGTAATCAATTAGTCTGACGATTAATCAGTTATTCTGACGATTAATCAGTTATTCTGACGATTAATCAGATTAAAAAATTGTCCTTTCTGTTTATTTTTCATTTAACCACCTAAGACTTTTTTTTTATACAACATTATAAAAGCGTTATTACAAGATTAGGGTTTTTTTTTTAACAGAATTTGTATCGGGTGAAGCTAAAACTATAAAACATTTCAAAATGTGTATAATTATGTGGCGTAATTATGCTTCAAAGTATGTTGTTCTTTAATCTAACAGCCTTTTTTGAGTCTTTGTACTCCTGTTACCGATTAATTGATTCCTAAATTAGTAGACAATTATTTTAGTAATCGATTTATCACAACTAATCTGATTACTTATTTCAGCCCTGTGGTAAACTTTACCGAGTCCAGAGCAGGTTGGGTTATTCAGATCTGAGTTTCCTCTAAGCTCTGTTCCTGTTAAATGTCAGAGATTAAATAGATGAAACATTGTTTTAATCCATAAAAACCTGAAGTATTACTATTACTAATCTTTATTTTTCTACCAAATTCAACAGATTTTATTATGTAATGCATAAAATGTAAACAATCCAGTCCTGTTACTTTAAAACCTGTCCTAATGCAAACAGTAGAGTTCATTACGTTTAGATTTAGTGAAAATCTAATTAAATATAGTTATAATATATAATATAATTAGGTGTTGTTTTATTCTATTTCACTCCAGTTTAGTTTTATTCTAGTTTTTCATCATTGTTGTGTTTTTTATGTTCAGTTTCAGATCAGAGTGTGAACGCTGCAGCTTCAGGTGAGCTGAAGGAGACGGAACAGGAAGTGACCTCAACCAGAAAAAGAGGCCGACCCAGGAAGAAACCCAGAAAGACTCCTGGTAGCCGACCTCGCGATCCTGTGATGTCACATCGCTGAAAATCTAAGATTGATCAATACTTCATCTTATTTGCAGTGAGAAAATCTGCCGGAGGAAAACCTGAGAACCCCGAAGAAAACAAAGAAGAAACCAAATCACTTCCTGGTGCGTGGCTGGATTCTTCTTCTTCTGCTCTGTTGGGGGTCGTGAAGACGGAGACGGACGCTGAAGCTGCTGAAGGTCCAGACAAACAGAACCTGTCAGAAAACTATAGTTATAGTTTTTTCTGTCTTAAATGTCATTCGAGGTTGTTTTAAAAAGGTCTTTAATAGTTTTAAATTCATGCGTCCAATATTAAGGCCTTGATATGTATTGAATACATAAAAAAAAAAATTTTTGTCTTAAATTAATCACAAGTCTTAAATTATGTCGTGGCAGGACTATTTAATATTTAATATAGTCTTATTTTCTCACGGTTCCCACTGCAGCCAGTGGAGTTCATAACCTTTATATTTAACAAAAATATAATATACAATATAATTAGGTGGTCAATTCTTTTTCTATTTCACTCCAGTTTAGTTTTATTCTAGTTTTTCTTCATTGTTGGGTTTTTATGTTCAGTTTCAGATCAGAGCGTGAACGCTGCAGCTTCAGGTGAGCTGGAGGAAACGGAGGAGACGAAACAGGAAGTGACATCAATGAGAAAAAGAGGCCGACCCAGGAAGAAACCCAGAAAGACTCCTGGTAGCCGACCTCACGATCCTGTGATGTCACATCGCTGAAAATCTAAGATTGATCAATACTTCATCTTATTTGCAGTGAGAAAATCTGCTGGAGCAAAACCTGAAAACAAAGAAGAAACCAAATCACTTCCTGGTGCGTGGCTGGATTCTTCTTCTTCTGCTCTATTGGGGGTCGTGAAGACGGAGACGGACGCTGAAGCTGCTGAAGGTCCAGACAAACAGAACCTGGATGGACGCTTGGAGGAAAAGGAGGAAGATGATGAAGGTTTGGGAGAAGAAGAGAAGCTCAATTTTTTTCGTAGAAAAACTGTCTGTCATCCCCTACTATCTATCAGTGACTGTTCCAACAAATATGTAAAATAAATTATAAAAGTTACATACTGTAGTTTTAAAGCATCTCAATAACATTTACCAGTCTTGGTGACCGTTCAGAAAATGTTTTCTTGAAGGAGATAATCTTCAGGGTTTCCGCAAATCCTTAAAAAGTCTTAATTTTATGTATCTAAAACCAAAGCCTTAAAATGTCTTAAATTCACTAGAAAATATGTAAGGTGGCCTTAAATACCTCAATCACAGGTCTTAAAATGAATCTCCTATATGTAGTATTTTTGTTCGTGTGACTTTTCTATCACAAGAAACAATTATCTGTCACCAACAAACATTATTATAGGGTACTGTAACTCGAGGCGGTTGTGGCTACCGCTAACTAGCTGCTATTACGTTTTAGCTAGCTAGCTTTTTTGCGTTTTTCCTTCCTCACTTCTGTTGCCGACCCATAACGATGCCACATATTCTCTGCTAAAAAGCTTAACACTACTACTAAATAAAATGTGATTTTCTTTTTTATGTTTCTGTTGCGATACAGGTTTTAAATTTAATTGATGGTCTTAAAAAGTTTTAAATTTGTGATGTGAACTTTTTAGAAGCCCTGATCTTAATACCATCAACTTCAAATAAAAATTTTTTTGCATTTGTTTATCTTCAGTTGCCTGTAAAAAACGAAGGAAGTCTCCTTGTACCGCTGCTGATTTTATCCTGCCACCTTTCAACCCAGACATCTCCTTCGGTGAGAAACAAACACACATCCGCCTACCGGTTAGAAACGCTCTTCTTCTTGTTCATGTTCTTGTCTCTCCTCCTCTTCAGGCGAGGAGTTTACTGCTCGTAGACTCGGATATTTCTGCTCCCTCTGTTCTGTTTTCTACGTACTGAAGAGCAACGAAGAGGACCTTCACTGCTGCAGCAGAAATCATTACGACAACCTGCTGGTAATCCTGAATAACAATGCAATAAAAACACACACATGTTCACAGCATTGCGTCTAAATGCGCTTTGGTTTTCAGAAACATTCGCAGATGAAAGAAGAGCAACCTTCACCGCCTCCAAAAAGGAAAACCAGAAGCTCTCAATGATCCGGTTTTTATTTCTCCTTTTAAAACGTATTAAAACTGTTCAACTTCTCGTCTGCTTTGATTGGACAGCTCCATTTTTAAACTGTGAATTTATTTAAATGCTTTTTAATCAGCCCATTAAGATGATTCTCTTCACATTAAATGTTTCTAGATATGTTTTTTTAAGCTTTGATTTAAAGGAACTCAATGTTTCAGCAGTTTTCTGGCAGTTTGCTCCAGATCTGTGGTGCATAGAAGCTGAATGCTGCTTCTCCATGTTTGGTTCTAAGGGAGCTACTGCAGGGACTTTAGAACTGGGGTGATGATTTCCATCTTCCTGGTTTTAGTCAGAGCGCCAGCAGCAGCGTTCTTGATCAAATCCAATTGATTTTTTTTAGGTAGACGCAAAACTAAACGCGTTTACTTTCTCTAGCTGGGACATTAGAAATGTTCTTCAGATGGTAGAAGGCTGACTTTGTAATTATCCATCTCTGAAGGTTCAGGTTGTTCACGCTGCCATCTTTAAACGGTTGTAAGTGACGGGGGGGGGAAAACGACACAGCCTTAAGTTACATTTGGCCTGAATGCAGGCCGTTTGTTATCAGTTACATCCACCTGTGTAAATCTCCACCCACAACAGGAAGTCAATAGGATTTCACACCCACACTTGTTCTTATGTTGACATAAACATACATTTATCATTTTTTCTTACTTTTTTTCTTTTTCATTGACATACCAAAAAACAAAACACACAAATTTGTCCTCGTTCTTATTTTAGTTACAGGCTTTATTCAATACATCAGCTGCCATTTCTGTTGTTGGACAGTAACAGAGAGTTGTTTTTCCATCACTGAGTGCTGATCGAACAAAGTGATGTCAAATGTCAACTTGTTTGCACCTTTGGCGATAAACTGGGTTTTTAGAAAGATAAATTGCACCTTGATTGGATGTGAATATTTTGTAAGAACAAAGTACATTCCATTCATGCCTTGTTGTTGAAATGTGCTACACAAATAAACTTGACGTGTAATAACTGAAGCTGTGCGCTGACTCTTGATTGACAGAATATAATGTTAAAATAATGAAGCTTGTGTACAAACATAAACTGTAGGTTTGCGTCTGCTGTGTTTTTGGCTTGTTCCGTCATTGAAGACATTTTATTCAAGTAAGAGTATAAATACTTCATAATATTAAATCAAGAAGAAGTATGACGCAGTCAAACTACTAAAGTGTTTTTGATTTTATTTTAGTTAAAACTAAAATTGAACCCATAGAAGTTTTAAAAATACTAAAAGTAAGCTTCAATGAGAAGAAAATACTGATCGAAAGTAACCGAAGACGTTATTTTTTTAGCTAACGTTAACGGCTGTTTCCGGTTAGCACTCCGGACCAGGAGAGGGCAGTAAACATGTTTTTTTGTTGTTCTAGTCACCGACACATTTCGAAGAAGAACTTAAACCAACGCTTGCAGAAAGTGAACGACGACCGGTATGCATATATTAAACGTTTATTTGACTTTGAAAGCAGGCTCTGACATTTAAATCTAGCTTCTTCTCCGTGTTCCTCGACCTGCTCGTTCCGGTTTTTACCGGTCTGTGAACGAGCCGCAGGAGGCTAACGTTAGCTCCTGCTAGCAGGCATAGACCTGAAAGCAGCTGTTGTGGGTGAACCTCCCATCTGCAGATTGAACAGGATCAGATCTGTTTTAGGATTGAGTCGTGTTGTTAACCTGAGTTTAACAGTCCGGTGCTTTCAATTGTTTTCAGATTTTGCAAATCCGCTCAACTTGTAACTGTTAAAATTTGGAGGTAGCTGAACTTTGGGGTAAAGGCAGCTCTGCAGATTCGGTTAAATTACAGTGATCAGCCATGCACTGGTCTAAATGTGGCGATTTTCTGGATTTAAGTCTCTGGAGCTTTGAATGTGTTGGTAAAAAAAAAAGTAAGCTTTGATGACTTGACAGAGCTTTTTAGCACACATTGAGGGTTTAATGGGGGGTTGAAATATCAACACCAAACATTGTTTGCTTCAGGGAATGAATGCAAAAATGCACCACAATTCATTCTTTCTCACTAAGACTAACACTTCTTTTTAATTGTTCACTATTTTGTTAATCTATCATGTAAAATCTAAAGAACAATTGAAGGTTGTTGCAATGTGATCTGGACATTTAGCTGCAACATGCTTTATTTCTTTGAGCTGGTTTGGTGAAGCATAATTTTCAGTTTTTGAGGTTTGTTGGTTGTTGCGCTGATCTGATTCTGTTTTTACTGGGTTTAAGCATATTTATTGCAGAATTTCTTTCTTTTTTTTTTACTTTGGTTTTGCATCATCTCCTTTTATTATTTGTAGATATTGTGCAATTTACTTGATGATCTATTCAATCTAAATGGTAACTTTGTAACAAGTGAGACATGTAAATCCATTTCCCTGATAAAGTTTTAACACACCACATTTGTAACAAACTTTGCACTAATTTGTTGCAAATAAAGGATGAAGGTCATTTTGACCTTTTCTCTCTACTGAAGGGTTAATGAGGGTCAGCTGCAGCTAATGTTTATTAAATTCTTTATTGAAGCAACTTGATGTTTTCTATGATTAAACAGATTATTTCCCTTTCTACGCATATTTTTTTTTCTGAAATACAAACAGGTCATGGCTTGGCTCTGTCGAGTCATATGGCCACTGCAAGAGTTAGCATGTCTGTTAGCATAATAAACAACCTGCTGCAGAGTCACTGCAGGGACAGAGATAAAAGTTGTAACTTTTAAATAAAGAAACATGCCTGCTTGGAAATTGCTGCTAGATTTAAGCAACATTTTAGTTAACATCTTGCACCACTGAGGATGCCTGTTTCTTTTAGCATTTTTTTTTTTAAGTTCTGCTGTTGTTTAGCCAATAATAACCTCAAGTTTCATCTCATAGCTAAGGACTGAATTAGGTTCTTTGTCCAGTAAGAATCCATTAACAATCCATCATAAAAACATGAATTTCAAACAAAATGAAAATGATTCTCTACTCTTTAAAGTGTTGTTACTGCTTGCAATATTATATCAATATTGGTATTTAGCATATATTATGTTTCTACAATATTGATGGTGTTTTAACCTGTAAACCTACATGGATTCTTCAGAGTTACTTATAAAATAATCAAACACTCCTTCTGTACCCTAATCTATGAATCTCTGTCCCAACTATGGAATATTAGCTTCATTTCTTGGTATAAATACACTCAAATTTACCCAAATTGGAGGTTTATTATTTTAGAAGTAGTCGAAGTAATTATAGTTTATTGACGTTTCACTTCTTCATCCATTTTTGTGGTATTTTTCTGAAACAATGGGGTACTTGGTGATGCAGCAGGAAGCTCCTTGCACATAAACCCGTTCGAGGCTTTTGTATGTGGAGTTTGCATGTTTTTCTTCCAGCTTTCGCCCAGAGTCCAGCAGACATGTAAGGTTACCTGGACACTCTGAATTGCTCTTAGATGTGTGTCCGACTGTACCATCGGTTCTCCTGTGTCCTGATGACCTGGCATGTTGGTACACCGCCTCTCATCCATTGACTACAAAAGTTGGCACCACCCCACCACAGCTCCGCCATGGATTCGATGGAGCACGAAACCTTGTTATTTCTGTTTAACGTTATCTTGCTGCAGATTTTTCCATTTCTGGTTATGAGATTTGCTTATGTTGTCTTAAATTTTTCTGTATTTGTCATTGCTTGAATGGTTTGCAGCTGTGATTTTGGTTTTAATGTGACAAAGCTGAAGTTTTCCCCAGGAAGGTCCTGTTTCTCGCTTCAGAGCATCGGTGACCCTTTTTCGATAAAATGTTTGTCTCTTGAATGTGTAAGGTACTAGTAATGGTCTTGAATATTTCTTAAAGCAGATTGTTCATCGCCTTTCTCCAGACTCAAGTTGAACGTCGTACGTTGAAGCGCAGGGGTCCAAAACTTTCAGCATCTCTGTTGCATCACAGAAGAAGCTGAAGTGAGTTTAAAGAGGATGTGAATCCACAGCCACCTACTTTTTTTTAAATCTCTTCAATGATTCATGTTTTTTTGTCTTAAAAAATAAAGTTTGGTTTAGAGTTGGTTTGAAGTTCGTCTTCCTATATTACCAATTCAGTTGATATTCTTTGTGTTTGTTCCTTGTTTTTAGTTGTTGCCACGTAAGAAAAAAGATAACGTCCTGTTCCAAACATTTCTCTTTACCTCTTCTGACCTTGGTTTCTCTCTTTTTATCAGCCCTGTGATGTTTCACCCTCTTTGTTCTCTCTCGCCAGTAAAAGACCTGAACTTCTTAATGTTGGGAAGAATGTGAAACTGCTGAGAGACCTCAACGCTCACCGGGCGATGGCTGATACCTGTGGAAGAGCCTGCTCTACTCCACGACCTGCTTTGTTTTCAGCTTTTGTTTTTGGACTGTTGTCTTCTCTTCTGCAGAAGTTCGGCTTCCACCATTTCATCCTAGGTGTTGTTTAGGCAGCACTGACACAGATTACCAATACGCTGTTGGTGTCAGTGTCACAACTGGTACCGTAATTGTTAAGAACGTGACGTCCGCACTGTCCTTCCCTGTGGTGAGGGTGTTCAGCACCTTCACTTCTGGAAAATTGGTAAAGCCATGTCATTTCCACCGTATAATCCCTATTCCTCAAGGAATCAAAATCCCACCCAACGTCCGACCGATCGTCCAATCTTTAGTGAACGGTCAGACATGGACCACTGGATGGCACGGCACCGTATGGAACCTGATTCAGACTTTATCTCTTCTCCGTCATTTTCTGGAACTGGTAACATTTCAGGAAGAACTATCCCTCAAATGTCAGAGCTGCCAATGATGTACAGGCCTGAACAGATGATGGTCAGGTCGGAGAGGGACCTTGAAAGATCACTTGTTGGCATAACCAGAGAAGAATTGGCGCCTCCGCATTTAAGCCATGGTTCTCGCGTTTTCTCCACTCAAAGAGACAAGTTTCCTTCCACCAGCGTAGCGTCGTATGGTGATATGGGCAGAGATAGGGAACCCCAGGACGAAAGTGACAACAGCTCCTTGAACTGGTTGCAGATCTTGAAAAAGCCCACAGAGGATATGCCTGTGAAATTTCATTCGCCAGCTTCATCCGACTATCCCAGCAGCAGTGATGGTAGGTTTTTTGCGTCCAGCGAGAGAAGGCAAAGTAACCAATCTGTGTCCGGTTCCAGACGTTACGAAGACCCAACTCCAAGCGAACCAGTACATCCTGATGAGCCTTCTCAGTCACAGTATACTCCAGAGCTTGCCGCTGTTCTTCTTGAGCAATTTGGACTTGAAAAAGAGGACTTGGAATATCTCCTGATGTTCCCTGAAGATCAGATAAACTCTGAAAATCTAGCTCTGATCTTGAAGCAGATTCGCCTAATGAAGGAGAAGAGAGCTTCAACATCGCCCGACTCTGACCCTGAACCCTCCACAAGCTTCTGTGAACCGGAGACGCATAGCAGCCCCGAAGTGCCAGAGATACACGAGGACGATATCTCTAGGATCTTTAAACCTGCCAAAGTGATTGACTATGGACATACTGGGAGCTACACTGTGGTTGAGGAAATTAAAAACACCAGTAAAGTCACCAGTGGTGGGACTAAAAGCGTGCTTGATGCTTATAGCAGCACCAGTTACAAAGAACCATTCAAACAAAGTACGTCAGAGGTTCCTTTACCTGGCCTGACCGTTTCTCCTACCAGCTTCGCCTCAATGAGGAGTTCTGTGACTCCCCAAAGCAGCAACCTACCCAAGTTGCCACAAGCTCAATCATACCAGGCTCCTCAAAAGGTCCACATCCCTTTCATTTCCCCAGAAGACGACAAAGATTCTCCTAAAAAGTCAGTGGCTCACCAAACCCAGGCTCCAGAGAAATTCACCCCCACCTTTGTTCCTCCAAAGGTAGAAGCAGATTCACCCAAACCGCCACAGAGCCAACCAGCCCAGGCACCTGGGATGTCCTTCACTCCCCTTGTTCTGCTAAAGAAAAATGCAGAAACAAGGAAAAGACCAAAGTTTTCAAGTGACAATTTCCTAAAAGACTGTTCTGCGCAAGGGGAGGCGCAAGATTCAAAGTCTAGTAGTTCTTCAGGTGAAGGCAGCAAAGTTGGTTGTAAGCAAGATAATCGTACTGATAATCCTCGTAAAACTCAAGAGCAACAGCCAGAGGTTTTTAAAGAGCAGAGGAAAGAGAAGCTAGCAAACGTTCAACAAGGCAAAGCTGCAACGGACACAACAAAGCCACAGGCGAAGGAGCAGACTAAACCGCCTGAGGAGTTGCGTCCTCTTGTCTCCAGGTCTCTCACCACTCCTCCAGCTCAGGCAAACACTGAAGCAAAGAAGCATTACAGTTCGTCAAAGTCTGTGTACAGCAGCTCAAGTCCGAAGGTAGCGATCTTCAAGGGTCTGCCGTCAAGGTCGATGATCAGCGACTATGCGTGTGCCGCACCGCCAGCCTTTCCACATCGGTGCACTCTGTGTGACAGAAAATTTGAGACCATGAAGGTAAGTGGAGCAGGATGTTCATTATTCTCACATTATTTTATTTGTTGAATATTGGAGAGAACTCGTGTTCAGTCACTTTAAATAATTAAAATAACGTGAAAATTTAAGTCTGTAATTCTTGGGATTTTTCTTCTAAATCCAGTATTTAGTTATTTTCTCCAAGTCAGTGAATTGGAGAAAATAGGCATGAAGTGGACTTTTGTGACTTTTCCTCCAATTTCTACAGTACACCAGTGTCCGGTTCTCCGTTTTCCACTTCTTCCCGCCCTTGACTCGCATTGTAGTTGTCCCAGGTTCTGTGTTGTGATCTGTCCTGATCCAAAGCTGCCTGGAAAGCCGTTACCAAACGCTGAGATGACACAGAACTGAGGATGGCGACACCGGACCTGACCAGAGCCCAAGAAGATTGTTTTTATCTACTGTGTGACTTCTGTGTTTCCTGGTTTTAATTATAAAGATTTCTTAATTATTAAGCCAATTTGTCGGGTGTAATTTTTAATGAACTGTTGTTTACACAATGCCAACTTGTTTAGATATTTATTGAAATCGTAAACAGTGGGAAACAATGCGGTAACAACAGTAGAAGTCAACGTCTTAATAAAATGTGTCTGTTAGGTTCAGTGTTGAGAGAGAAAAAAACATTTCAGTTTACTTTCTAAAGCTTGTTGGTTGTGAAACTCCTTCCTAACTTTTCTTTGTTGTGACAACCAGCATTGGCTTTTCCACCACGATTCCACCGTTCACCATGAGAACCGCAAGCTCCTTCGGAAACAGTCAGTATTTTTCTCTCAATACACGTTTTCTTTGTCGTCTCTGATGTCGAGTTATTTCAAATGGTCACGAGTTTTCTACTTATAGTTTGAGTACTGGATGCTAACCAGCCTCTCTAAAGAAGACGACCTTGGTAAATGTAGAGTTAGATGTCTGATTTGCTGCCTGTACAACCTATAAATGTGTAACGCTGATTTATAACCAGGCGCTATGAAAGAAAGTTCATTGAATTGTTATGTTTTGTTTCATGTCAAGGTGTCCAGCTAATCAACAGCAGTGTGTTAAAGTGCTACGTCTTTGTCTTGTAGTCTGGCTTCCTTCACTCCTGCTGTGGTCACATTTCCACTGCGTTAACAGCGAACTTTTTAGCTAGCAGTGTCCACCACTGCTTCAATCTTTGAACATAGTTTGAAGCATATTTAATCTTTTAAAACTAAAGTTATTGGTGTGTGGTGTCTAAGCTGTCTGATAAACTTACTGTTGTATTAAATGCCCTTTTGATTTTGAAAGATTGATTGATGATTGTTTGTTGACTTTCAGCTGTGAGGCTTAGAAAACTCTCTGTTTGTGTAACATGTTGTCACCTTTTATATGAACTGCCTTTTTTTCATGCCTGAAGAGAACAAAATATAGGAAACTATTTTCTCTGTAACTGTCTTTTCAATATACAGGCATGCCTGTATGAAATTTTGATACTTTTCAGTGATATTTTGGTTTTCATTGAGAAAACTACTACTAAATTAGTAGTGGAGCAAAGTTAGCTTGAATACACTTGATGGGGAAGTTTGATTTTGAGTTTCTTAAGTGGAACAAGGCGTCAAATAGCCGTGCATTTTGTTTTTGTTGTATATTTTTATGAATGTCTCTCACTTGTGCAGATATCCTTCTTTTGCCAAATTGTGACCCGTTTCTTCTTGTTTTATTGCTACAGATATCCAGACTGGGATGGTGAGACACAAGACTGGAGGTAATATATATATATATATATATAAGTATATATATTTCCAAATGAAACCACATCCATTTAAACTGAGAATAAGCAATATTTACAAGTTATCTTCTGTTATTCTCTCTTGTTGCTGCCTTTGTAGAGTTTCAGATAAAAGACCTACAACCCAGCAAAGGAGTCGTTCTCGTTCCCACAGCTCCCACCGGCGTTCGCATTCTTGCTCACGCAGCCCACAACGCAGCCGCAAGAAGGGAAAAAAGGACAGCAGCAGCTCCCGTTCTCGCTCGCGTAGCCCTCGACGTCACCATGACTCCAAGAGTAAGAAGAAGCACTGGAGTGACAGGTACCTTGATTTAGAAAGTTTAAAGCTGCTGCATTTTTTTTTAAGTATTCTAAAAGTTCTCAAAAAGTTTCCATAAAACACATCAAGTTTTTTAATACAAACTTTGATCAGGTCCCGGTCTCGTTCCTCAAGTCCTCGGTACAAGTCCAGCTCAACCCACCATTACTATTCACGATCGAGGAGCCGCGAGAGAGAACAGAGAAAGAGAAGAGAGAGACGATCGTCGTCGGAAAGATCGACACCTGAACGGAGGAGGTCGACCAGTGCAGAGAGACTGGCAAAGAGACTGCTGCAAGCATCAGGTTTGAAGAATATTTTATAATCTACAGTTTAAAAAGAATTAAAACGGTTACTTCAATTTCAAAGTGAAAACAATCCTAAATATATGCTCCATCAGGCCTGATTTAGTTTCCCAGACCTCACCAAACCATTAAATGTCTTTAGTGTGTGGAGTTGGGGGTGGAGGAAGCATTTTTGGGCTGAGGCTGTTGGTCCATGACACAAACGGTCAGGGTTCAATTTCTTACCTTGCCCAAGAAATCAAATCTTTTTTGAATTAGAAACACTTAACAGAAACAGAGTCACATCATCAACCTAATAAGATATGTTATAGAAGGAGAAATTCACTGTCGGTATGTAAGATTCTCTTATGTTAGGAAGAGACTAACATCATCAGCGTATAGGGTTATCTTGTTTTGGAAAGAGACTCACATCATCAGCATATAGGGTTATCTTATTTTGAAACGAGACTCACATCATCAGCGTATAGGGTTATCTTGTTTTGGAAAGAGACTCACATCATCAGCGTATAGGACAGGGGTGCCCAAAGTCAGTCCTCGAGGGCTGGCATCCTGCGTGTTTTAGTTCTCTTCCTGATTTAACGCACCTGGATCAAATGATGGCTCATTAGAAGCCTAAGAAGAACATTGACATGCTGAAAAGACTGTTTCTACCACCAGGGAGAGAACTAAAACATGCAGGATGCCGGCCCTCCAGGATTGACTTTGGGCACCCCTGATATAGGGCTATCTTGTTTGGGAAAGAGACTCACATTGTTAGCATATCAGGTTATACTGGGTTAAGAATATAAGAATATAAGGTTATAGGAGTGTCTTGTATTATAAAGTGACTCACATCATTAGGTTATTGACGTTACTGACATTATTAGCATACAAGATTATGTCAATGAAATGCCTGTCTAGTACTGTGCCACTTTTTTCCGTTTTTTGGGGGTTTTTTTGCCTTTAATCAGTGGGTAACATCTAACCCAATGACTGACTGAAACAAAAAGAACCTGCCAACCCAGTGATTCTGTTCCATCCTTTTCCAGGCGTCCAGTCTCTGTCAAAGCAATCGGACTTGGAGGCGGTGGTAAAATCTATGACCCCTGCCTTGTTGGCTGAACTCAAAAAGCGGAAGACATCATCGTCATCGTCATCATTTTCTGTTACAAGGCCTGGCCCGAGGGAAACCGAGGCAAGTAATTAAGTAATGCAAATAAAACCGTGAAAGTGGAGAAAATACAAATCAGTTGATACCGATCACATCATCAGGTCATCAATACAAGTCTCCAGTTTTCTTTAAGGTCTCTGTGTAGAGACGTCCTCTTCTCTCTTTGTTTTTCCAATCAGTTTTACTCATTAATGTACGTATCTTCTGCATACAAAAACATTCAAACATCTGAAAGGAAATCCAGAGTACGATTTCTTATGACACAGAAACTAAATGTCTGCCTAAGACTCTACAAATATTTACTGTTTTGTTTCCGTCTGCTCTGTAGGACGACGTAAACACGGTGAAGCTCAGAGGGATCTTCAGCAATCACTCGTACAACGACGTGTGGAACGCCATGGAGTCGTTTGGGAAAGTCGAGTCAATTGTGCTCTATAGATCCAGACAGGAGGTACGTCTTATTAAAAAGGTAAAAAATGGCCAACAAATAATTTTAAGAAGCCTTCTGTTGACGAATAGAAGACATCTCTGCCACGCCCCCTGGTGGTGGACATGTCTTAATCTCTTAAATTAATGAGGATCTAAACGTTACCAAAGTAATCTTAACAATTCAAAATATATTCCATCTGCCTAAAGAAAAAACTTAATCGATAGAACTTATAGTTTACAAAAAAATCAGCATAACTGGCTTATCATGAAAACTGATTTTTGAAGAAAATCAAATGTACCATAATAAACAACTAGAGGGAAAAACGTCCTGAAGTGTGTATTTGTATTTGTTGTGCACATGCAGGCTACCGTCATTTTCCAGGAGGAAGATGATGCAGAGGTTCTTCGCAGCATGGAGAGCTTCGACTTTAAAGGAGACACCATCACCGTCGTCACTGATGTGAGTCCAAAATTCATGATTCTTTAATTAATTCTTGACGAAACGCTGAAAGTGTTCATGTTTGGAAGAATCGCTACAAATACCAGCTGAATTTATTTCTGAAATGTTTTATTAGCAGTTATGTATTTACAGGACTGTGTTTTCGTACCTCCTGGCTCCACTAAACAACAGAAGAAATCGTGAGTTACATTTTAAAGATCCTCCACGTCATCAGTTTAGCTGCGATTCTTTCCGTCTCTTCTCGTCGAACTTTAAACCTTCACCGTTTTCTCTGCTGACTCAGTCGGCCTGGAGACGAAGCGGCTAAAGCAGAAACGTCTTCAGCTGCAAAGAAACGCAAAACGGAGGGAGACGGATCAGGAATTAAAACGCCTGCAGCCGCTCCCAAAGAGTCGGATGAGACGCCTCCCGCTGCCGATACCGTAAAACCTAAAAGCGATCAGGAAGACATTCCTGCTCAAGAACAACGTCAGGATGCAGGAGAAGGTAAATATTTAACTTTCTACACTCATATTTCTTTTAAACGCTCCAGTGATGCACAACATACGTTGGCATTAGTCATTTTTGAAAGTATCGGTTTGATAAATAAACCTGGACTGATATTTATTTTATCCGTTTATGTTTTTGTTTTTTTAAAGGTGTTGAAACAGTCGTGGATTGTATATAATTTTGGTAAATATCGTTTATCAGCCATAACAGCAATATTAATGCCTAAAACGCTCTATTTTATTTGAAAGTAACAATCAGTTAGTGTCTTCAGCCATTAGTTTGATTGTGTCTAAATTCACACTAAAATTTTAGTGTTTTGTGTGATTTTAAATATAAATTGTTTTCCGTTACTGAAGTCAATGAAACAAGCCTCATGAATGGTTATTTTTATGATTTCTATTGCTGCTTTATATCTAAAATGGTGCAAAGATGATGGTGGCTCAACTGTCTGTTTTCCGTTGAGCTTCTTGATTTGTGCAAATTTAACCACAAGAGGACCAACATGTTTCTATTTTTATACGTTTGGTTTTGATGCCAAGATATTTTGGAAAACTTACTGAGTGGATCACCAATTATTTGTGGGAAAATGTAGGAAAAGGAATAATTTAAATAATTTTAGGGTCACTTTTGGTAACTTCATGTTGCTGGTATAAATCCCTGCATGCGTCTTGATTTTCTGTTTGACATTTTAGCTCATAAAAACGAATTTAAACATAGTAAACAAACAATTAACCAAGGATAATCTGATGGAGGAGATTTTACTGTTTGCAGTTCTACTTATTCAGTAATTTCTCTAGAGCTCTATAGAACTGTAACATGTTCGATAGAAGATATTCCTGATGGCTTCATGTCGCCTCTTTCAGACTCTGAGGTGAAGCCCGAGGAGGAGCTGCAGTCGGAACCGGCTGAAGCGGGTCCAGGTGACGATTATCACCTGGACCCGGAAACCTCGCTGACGGTCGGAGACCAGCTGAAGTCGCTGCTGCTGAAAGAAACTTTCAGTAAGAAACCCAGAGTGTTGCTTTGTTGTTGCCTCTGAATCATAACCTCCAGCTTTCGCTCTTGTTCTCTTTTGCTTTCAGAGTGTTTCACAAACGAAGAAATAAAATCGACGACGGAAGTGAGTCGCCTCAATTTTTCACACGGTTTAACAGGCTTTGTTTGATCCCAACTGTTTTCTTCTTCTTCTTTAGTTTCCTGAGGTGTTTCTGATCAGCAACCTCCCAGACGTCGAAGCCTGCAGCTACACGGAGGAGGAGCTGACCGAGCAGCTCGCTCCGTTTGGGTTCAAACACAAAGTCGACACCATTTACTGCCTTCCTCAGTCCGGCCTGGTGAGCTCCAGGTTCACAGCCAACCTGTCGGTTTCTTATATTTTTGATTTTTTTCACTCTTAAATGCAGAGTTCGTAGAGATGCTTGATATTCAAACTGCACAGTTCTGTAGTTGAGTTCAGTCTAATGTTTGGTTAAACGCAAAAACTTGGAAAACGTTATTTACAGTTGAAACCAGGTATTTTCATCCGCCTGACAAAACGACACATGAATCCAAACGTCATTAGAGTAACCAGAATATTTTATATTTACAAAAAGCGTGGCGAGAAAACCTTTTAGAGATTTGTTTTTAACTTTGTTTTTGTATATTTAAGCATTTAATTTGAGCAGGAAGATCATTGGCCCCTTGATTGTTTCAGTGAAATGAATATTTATTATTCCTAATGGCTCAGTGACTTATTGATCATCTGAGATTTTTTACATGTACGGTGAGAGACACATGTCAAAACATACTTTTGTTATGTTTTAGTTCATGTTGCTGTAGAAAGCAGAATACCATCACAAAATGTTATTAATGACAGTAATAAATAACGTCTTTATTTAGTTAATTTAAATTGTTTTGATCTCCAAAGTTTAGTCCTGGGAAAGTTTGAGAACTGCTTGAATTTTACT
The DNA here is from genome assembly GCA_903067095.1 of Girardinus metallicus. NCBI lineage: Eukaryota > Metazoa > Chordata > Actinopteri > Cyprinodontiformes > Poeciliidae > Girardinus > Girardinus metallicus. Next base: position 17,130 of record CAEGAE010001608.1, read on the forward strand.
GTGGTAAAAGTTTTCAACCCCTGAAAATGTTTCGACCATTAAATAAATTTTAATATCAAACAAAAACATCGAGGTCAGTTGAATTCGAAGCGTAAAAGGAGCAAATCTTTTGTGTTTCTGCAGGTTTATAAATCCTGACGCCTTTATAAATCCCGACGTTGTCGTTTTACTTTACCCATCAGGCTTTGGGCATCATGCCGAGCGGCGAAGATCTACGAAACCTCGTGACGGAGACGTGGGACGGCGTCGCCTTTAGGGGGCAGCAGATCTGCATCAGGCCCGTTTGTGGCAGCTTCCCCATGACGCCTGTAAGCATCAGATCGTCTTGTTCGAGTTTAAATTATTCACATAAATCAACGTCAACAGGTTGACTTCGGTTAGCAGGTTCATATTGGGCAGAAATGCTGTTTCCAGGTTATCCAAGGTTTCAAAGACTTGTGAGTTAAAAACACTGAATTTAAGTGGTTAGTTTGTATTTACAGCGTTTCTGTTCTTTACTGAAACATAATGACCAACGGTGCTTTGAGATTTTAACATTTGGATTTAACTGTTGGTAAAAGGGAGAGAAGAAGTTTTCCATCCTGGCGACCATTTTTCTTTTTTAAATCTGCTCACCTGCAACGTTAACCAAAGTAGAAGTTATTGTTGTTTCTTCTCATTTCAGTTTTATTGTTTATAATGAGTTCGTATTAAAGTGTCTGTTCATGAAATCTGCTCTCGTTTCTGTTCCAGTTCCAGTTTTATTCCGCTCTGATGAAGCTGATTCACTTTGTAAGTGAACACGCAGCCACACACTCGCTTTAGCCCGTCAGCGTCATTCTTTGCAAATTAAATTTTTACACAAAGCAGAGACTCTTGATGTTTGCAGATCAAGGATACAATCACAACTGTAGAGAAATGGTTCTGTTAAAACGCTTCTGTAAGGACTTTAACATTGTGACCAGGCTATGATTGATTACTTTTATAGTTAAGAAAGTAAAATCACAACATTACTTCATACTAGGAGCATAAAGTAGCAATTTTATGAGAACTCGCATGAAAAACTAGCAAAATATTAAAATAAGGAATAAATCTTAAATCTGAGATTACTTCTGTGAAACATCGAGATTACGTTCCTCGTTCTCAGGCAGGGCTGGACGAACGCATCACAATGTAACGGTTTCATATCAATAATTATTGATCGGTTTTTGTAAAATCATCTAAAATATTCCCAAAATAATTTTATCTAGTTTTTTTCTCTCTGTTCTTATTTTTAACCAGTTCTGAGCAAAACCTTAAATGGCTGCTGCACCGGTTGCTCAACACGTTGTTGCTAGGTAACCGGGAGTTACTCTACAAGTCGTTGCTAGGTAACCAAAAAGCGAGTCAGTTGATTTCACCAACATTTCTTATCTGGCTGTGAGAGGTTCGAGTGAAGCTTTTCCTCTGCCTGTTTTGGTTCTGGATCAAAGTTCAGTGAATAATGTTGAATATTCTAATTATCTATTTATTGATCTATTGATCGATCGTCCAGCTCTCTCTATACAAGTTGCTTTTTTTTTTTCTTTTTACTTCGGGGCCATTTTCTGAAACATTCAAGTCACTTCCCTGGATTTTCTCGTCTATTTTGACTTTTAAAATGTGTCTTGGAGCCGATTGGAGCCTTCAGGGCCTCTGACTGATCAGTCCAATCAGCCTTTTGAATCGGCTGTTTTCATGTCACGTTCCTGGCAGTGTGTGGATTGTTCATCTAGTTTAAATGTCTGCTGCCGCTTTCCTCCAACCAGAACGTCACGGACGACGGTTCCAGGACCGTCTTCTTCCATGACGTCTATCAAAGTGAAACCCAGGAGCTCAGAGAGTTTCTCATGAACGACTTCGCGGTGAAAAACTTCCTGCCGCTTCTCAACAAGGTATCGACCCACCGGGACCGAGTTCTGCACCCCACTGAGCTCCAGCTGGACTCATCGGTTTGTGTCTCCAGGCGTTTGTGGAATTCGAGTCGAGCGACGACGCGGATCTGCTGGGGCTGTGGTACAGCAAACAGGAAGGCGGTCGCTCTCACAAGCCGCTCAGGATGAAAGCGCCGGACGCCGTCGGCGCTTCACGAGGTGCGGCTTCCTTCAGGGATCAAACCGATCTGAGGTTTTACTCCTCTGGCACACAAACGCACCACAGACTGACCTCTATGATGGCCACAATAAGAAAGAAAATACAAATACGAGAACAAATTCACATTGCAACTTTTTTTCTGCGACTTTATTTTCGCATTTTGAGTTTGTTCCCAGATTACGACTTCATTCTCATTCAATCTGATTCTTGTAACATTCTGACTGTTTTTTCTGCTCCGTCACAGTTTTGTTGCTTCAAATAATCAAGAACATTTTCACAGCAGATTTTTAAAGGTTGTTATGTATTCTAAAGTTTTAAATTGACATTTGTTATCACAGTGATTGTATATAAAATAGACCAGCGTGTTTTTGCAAATATATTGAGATGGAAGGCAAAAAATAAAGTCTCCCATGTCCTGCGGGGGGCGCTATAGTTTCTGTGAATGAATAAAAAGTATTTATTTATATTATACAGGAAAAATCCTCAATACGAAAGATGAACTTTTGTTAAAATAAAAAAGAGAAAACTACCAACTAATTACCTGATTTACAACCAAATGACTACAAAACAAAAACCTTTTGTTCTTTTTTATTACTTTGAAAATTTGCTCTTATGTTTTGATTCTTATGCTCTTTTAGAAAAGTTCCTACAAGGTTTTATGTTTGAAATTTGTAAATAAAATGTTCTGACTGAAAACCTCAATGTTTTTGGACTATTTAAACATTTTAAATCGTCTTCAGAGACGACACACATCTGAATTTCTAACCTTTCGGTTTCATTGTTGCTCGGCCGATAATATTCTGTCCTCCCCAAACAGGGAAATGCAACTTCCCACCAAACACCAAGCCGCCATTTTGGATCACCTTGAAAACCGACCCGTTTATTTTCCCGACGTTGTCTCCGTGGTACGACATCCCGAGTAAGAGACGCCGTTTGCGTACCCAGAATCCCCCTCACCAAAGGCAACTGGACTTAATTATTTATCTTTTCTCTTTTTCTTCTCAGATTATATCAAACTTAAAAAAGTCTCCCGCTTTACGGTAAGCTGGGTTGTTTTTGTTTTCTTTACCACAAGCAGCCGAGTTCAGAAGTTTAGACGCGTGCTTTGTTCTTCGTGTTCAGTTTTAAAAGGGAATAGCATGAAATTAAAAAATTGTATCGCATTTTTTATTATAAAAAAGATGATTAACCCTTTCATGCATAGCGGTCACTACAGAGGGCAGCCGTCTAAAAGCCATTTTCTTGAGCTTCTTGTGGATTTTTATGTTATAAATGCATCATAAAATCAACTACTGGCCATCAGCTGCAAATGTAAGAAATTATTTTTGTTAAATCCAATATGGCCGACAGCCAAAGAAAGCGTGCCGACCGGCCCGGTCCCTCCTTCTACCGTAGGCGACTCTTGTAGGTAAAACAAATATTGTGACATCAGATGATCCCTAAGGAACAACTTTGTATTTGGAGAAAATTACAATTGATCACTTAAAAAAAAAAAAAAAAATCTTTACAAAAAATGTTTTCCTATTTTCTTTTAATGCCTTAAGAAAATAAAAAAAAAATTGGAAATAAATCGTGACACAAAGGGTCACAATTCATGCATGGAAGATGAATAAGGCCACTAAAAAAATGTATTCTGACTTTAGTCTCATAATTCTGACCTTTTTCCTGAACTTTTGCAAAGAGAAAATGAAACGGTTCTTTCTTTCCTCTCCTGTGACAGAAAGGGAACAAAAGGGGGCCGAGCGATTCTACAAGGTTTCACTGTTTGTTTTTGGCAGAATTATGACTTGAATCTCATAATTCATAATGAGAATTATTAGTTGTTTTTTTCCAGGTGCTTTAATCCTCTTCTGTGGCTAACGAAAGCATTCTGGCCAAAGAACGTGATCTCAAACTGATGTGTTTATATTTTGAACTTCCTGGTTCTGCAGGAAGTGGACGGGTGGAGCGCGGCGTCCTGCACCATCATGCTGACCAACCTGCCCAACGACGGCTACACGCAGGAGGACGTGGCCCGCCTGGCCTGGCCCTACTTCCCAGAAAAGACGCTCAGGGCGCTTTGCTCCAACGTGGTCGTCCTGCCTCTGCAGAGGAGGGTGAGGAGCCGACTGGAAGTCACTGCAGGGAATCTGGGAATGTTAATCTGGGAATGTCTGAGATGATGATTTATTTTACGAGAGTGGGATGATTGTGAAAACGGGGAATAGCGAACGTCACTGAGTGATGTTAGCTGCCCAGCTTTAATCAAATTAAGCAAAGTCGGTGTCTAACGTTTGTGCAGCAAAACATTTTTGTGCTGCTTTCATTTTAGAAATATTAATAAATGTTTCCAGAGGTCAAAGGTTATAACAGCACAGTTGAGCTGTTGTAATTTTAAAGTTAAAGTCTTAACAAATGTTTTTGCTGCACAAACGTAGCACAGCTGATTGACACCAGGATCTGTAATTAATTAAACATTTTAGCCAACAAAAGAAGCAACTGCTGCTCAATTACTGGATGAGTAGATCTGAGTTCAGCTGCAGGTTTTTACCGTTTTTGATTTGTTTTGGTTTCCAGCCATCAGATTAGTGTAAAGTGCTTTTCTACCCGTTCGGCTTCCGATCTTTTCTGATCATTCGTGGAACTTTTCTGAAAAGATATTTCTTTACCAGGAGTTAAAATCTTCATTGTGACACATGGGTTTATATTTGTGACTGTAATAAAGAACCATCTCTCTCTCTGTCCTTCAGGCCTTTGTTTATTTCAGCGACTGGTCAACATGCGACCGTTTTATCAAAGATCATCTGAATAAAGTTTTGAGCATCAACGACTGCCGACTCGAAGCGTTCCTCGCCTTGAACATGGAGCATCACGGCGCCAGCGAGGTCCGCAGCTCCTTCAGAAACATTTCTAATAAGAAATTAATCAATTCATTCATCACATGATCAATTAAGATGTATTTTTTTACCTTAATTCAAATTCAGTAATACTTTAATTCTAGAGGGAAATTAAAACAACTGTTTTAACCACAATTTAACCTGAAATATGTTTATTTTTTCCATCTTTTTGCTCCGAAAGACATTTAAAATGATTTTACGTTGTTTCCAAAACCCAACGATTTGTTAATTAGACTCGTTTTGTCGTCTTTTGCAGGAGATGTTGTACAGAAATGTGATGAAATGGAGTAACAGTGTAAGTAACGACCAGTTTAAACTCTGGTCTCACTGGGTCCGTCCTGAGGTTCTGGTTGTTTCGTTTCTCAGCCGGTTTCCGACTCGGACCCTCTGGAGGAACGGCTGCTGTCTGTGGAAACCTTCGACGCGTCTCCAAATATCGTCACTGTGGTCATGAAGGTGGTGGCGTCCATCACTCCCTTCGTCAACTTCCTGCATCTCGCCAACAGGGTACGATGAGGCGCAACGCCGCCGAAATGCAAAATACTGAAATAAATGCACTTTAAGGTTTAATTGGGGATAAAATAGAGAAAAAACAAAAGTCAAAAAGAAGCATTTAAATGAAAAACCTGGGATTTCAGGAGTTTATTCCGTGAATAAACATAAATCTGTCATTCAGATTCACGTTCAATATGTAAAAAAACCCCACAGATTATTTTACTAATGGTCTTTTTCCTCAGATCTACATCGAGATGTCCGACTCCGCTGCCGTCGCTCGAGTGGTGGAGAAAGTTTTCTTCCTGGACGATTTGACTGAAGATGAAAACTGGTTTGTTTTTCTGATCAGAAGTTGAGAAAATGGCTGCCGATGCCATTTATTTAGTTATTTAATTTTATACATTTCTACTGTCTTTTTGTAGGACGAAAGTTGGACGCATCGAACCGTAAGTTCTCCATTTGTGGTACAAATTACCCAAACAAACATTAATCTGATTACAAGTAAATGTCTAAATTATATGAATCTTCTCATATTTTTCCTTTAAAGCTGTTATTAATCTGACCATTGGCACCTGGTTTTATCTTATTGTTGGTTATGAACCATAAACATGAAACCTGCTGGTTTAATTGTCCATTGATGGATGACGAGGGAATAATAATCATATAACCGGTTAAAAGGCATTTAAAATATTGTTCACTCATCTGGTGTTGTTGTGTTTGATTGCTTGTTAATTAAAATCTAGTTGAGCTTTAGTGACATTTTTAATGCTAATAAAACTACCAAGTGTTGCCAAAATGTCTGCGACAAAATGGCAACGACACTGATTAAATACAAAGATTGCTTGCCCTACCTCATTTGCCACCAGTTCCTTTCTGCTGCTGCCATAAATCACTAACCGTGTTACACTGCAAAAACACAAAATCTTACCGAGTGTTTTCGTGAAGTTTAAGTGCAAATATCTTCGTACACTTGAACTAAAATAGACCAAAAATACTGAAAATCAAACTTGTTTCTTCCTTCATTTCAGGTTGGTGACTCTACAACAGCGACTGCAGCTAACTGGAAACCTTACCATTGACCTCGAGACACATTTGCAATCTGTTAAGGCTGAACGACAAGTGAGGCCGAAACCCAAACCTCCAAAAGGTAAAATGGATAAAAAATAAGTAGGTTTCTGTTTCTGGAAACCTTTAACACCATTTTCCTCCAAAAACAGGAGAAGGAGCCGCTGGTTCCAAGTCCAAGAGGACGGAGCCGAGTGAAGAAACTCCAAAGGACGGCGAGAAACCAGAAGCTGCTGCTCCAAACGTAGCAGAGATTCCTCAAGAGGAAGATAAACCCACGGAGGGTGCAGTGGCACAGACAGACCAGCAGGTGTCAGTGAAAACCGATGAGTCAAAGACTGTAACTTCAGAGGTTCTGGTAGAAGAAGCATCAAGTGGAGATCAGCGTGAAGGTTCAGAAGGTTCAGGCCCAATTCAAGACGAGAAAGACTCTTCCAACGTGTTTCCTGAAGCAGAACTCTCAGAGGAAGTGAATTTAACTGATGATCAGTCCGTAACTGAATCTGAAGGTCCAAAACTAGACGATGAACTCGCAGTGGAAGAAGAGAAAGAAAAAACGGACGATACTTCAACTCCGCCAGAGGAAAAGCCCAGAAGGAGCACAAGGAGCAAAGCATCTAAAGCTGAGGAGAAGGAAAAACCTCAGAAGAAGCAGGAGACAACGGCTAGGAGATATACGACGAGAGCAAAACACAGCAAAACAGAACAAGAAGACGCACAAGAGCCAGAGGAAGCTACTAATGTGACACCGGACATTACTGAGGAAGAGGTGACTGAGGAAGATCAACCAGCGGTACAACAGAAACCGAAGAGAGGAAGACCAAAGAAAAACACCAGAGCAACTAAAAAACAAACGGCCGCCTTGAAGAAGGAGAGTCTCAACCAAACTGTCAAAGAAGAAGAACTTGACGAAACAAACTCAACAGCTTTGAAAGAACAGGTGGAGATGGCAGTGAGCGAAGAAGAAAGAAGTGAAGCAAAAGATGAAATCAGCAAAAAGGAAAAAGACGACATGATACCATCTGGAGAAGTTCTGGTCTCAGAGGAGCAGAGTCCAACTCGGATAGCTGGTGGCGATGCTGAAGGGCCCAAACAGGAAGTGGAGGAACCAAGTCCAACTGAGGCTGTTCATAATGCAAAAGAAGCTGAAGAGGAAGATCAACCAGTGGTACAACGGAAAGCAAGGAGAGGAAGATCGAAGAAAAACACCAGAGCAGCTAAAAAACAAATGGCCGCCTTGAAGAAGCAGAATCTCAATGAAACTGTCAATGAAGAAGAAGAACTTAACGACGGGACAACCTCAGCCAGAAAAGAGGAAGCTGTAGCTTCTATAGATGATCAAGTTCAGAAGATGATGAAGAGCGAAGAAGAAAGAAGTGAGGCAAAAGATGAAATCAGTGAAAAGGAAAGAGACGACACGATACCGTCTGGAGAACCGGTGGTCTCAGAGGAACAGAGTCCGACTCAGTTAGCCGGAGGCGTTAGTGATGCCGAAGTAACAGTATCTGGCATAAAAGGGTCCAAACAGGAAGAACTGGAGGAACCGAGTCCAACTGAGGCTGCTAAGAATGTGAAAGATGCTGAAGAGGCACAGGAGGCTGAGGAAGATCAACCAGCGGTACAACGGAAAGCAAGGAGAGGAAGACCGAAGAAAAACACCAGAGCAACTAAAAAACAAATGGCCGCTTTGAAGAAACAGAGTCTCTCCAGTCCAGTAGCTGATGAAGAAGGTCCTGCTGAAGAAGCTGCTGATGATACAAACTCAACCGCTAGTAAAGAAGATGGAGAGAAAACAGTGGAGATGGCAAGAAATGAGGAACAGGAGGATCCTCAACTTCAAGCTGTAGCTTCTATCGATGATCAAGTTCAGAAGATGAGCGAAGAAGAAAGAAATGAAGCAAAGGATGAAGTTAAAGCTGAAAGAGAAGACATGATAACAACTGGTTCCACAGAGGAGCAGAGTCTGTTAGCTGGTGTTAGCAATGCTGAAGTAGCGTTAGCTGATTCTATTGGGTCCACACAGGAAGTCTTGGAAGAACAGAGTCTGACTCGGGCTGCTAATGACGTGACAGATGCTAACGTAGCTTCAGTTGCAATGGAAGATTTCAAACAGGAAGTTCTAGAGCAACCAAGTCTGACTTTAGCTGGTGTTAGTGATACTAAAGTAGCATTATCCGGTGGAGAGGAGATCAAACAGGAAGATGTGGCGCAGCAGAATCCGAGTCTGCCAGCTGGTGGTGTTAGCGATGCTGAAGTAGCGTTATCTGGTACAGAAGGGTCCAAACAGGAAGTTGTAGAGGAACAGAGTCTCACTCAGTTAGCTGGTGATGTTAGCGTTGCTGCAGTAGACTTACCTGGTACAGAAGAAACAAAACAAGAAGTTCTGAAGGAACAGAGTCTCACTCAATTGCCTGATAAAGTAACAGAGGTCGGTGTGGATTCATCTGCTGCTGAACGGTCGGAAGGAAACATCTTAAGAGGAGAAAGTCTGACTCGGTTAGCTGAAGATGTAAACGTCACTACTGAAGATTTATCTGAAGAGGAAAGATCCAAAATAAAGATTTTAGAGGAGTTTTTATCTCAGTTTGCTGATGATGATGTTGAGAATTTACCTGCTGCAGAGAAAAAGAGTCTAACTGAAGCTGCTGATGATGTGAAAGATGCTAAAGTAGCATTAGCTGGTATGGAAGAGTCCAAACAGGAAGTCTTAGAGGAACAGAGTTTGACTTTGTTAGCTGGTGTTAGCGATGCTAACGAGGCTTTAGCTGGTGCAGAAGAGTCCAAACAGGAAGTCCTAGCTGGCGATTTAACAAATGCTGATCCTGAAGGAACAAAACGGGACGTCTCAGAGGAACAGAGTCTGGATCAGCTCACCTGTAATTCAAAGGATTTACCTCCAGAAGAATCTGTAGCAGGACCAAAAGAGATGATACCAGAACCTGAGACTAAAACCAATCCTGACCCCCGGGGGGAGAAGATGGAGGACAAAGATGGCTCCCTCATGTCTGAGGTAAACATAATAACGTATTAGTGGGTTCATATTGGTGTTCCCGTCAAGGATTTGGCTAAATAATATGTCTTTTAGGTCATGTTGGATGGAAATGAAGCGGAGATTAAACCAGACGAAACCACAAAATCTGCTAAGCGCAAACATGAAGACGGCACAGGTCGGTTTGTCTGAAAGTTTCCAGGTTTATGTTTTCAACAGCAGATCGTTTATTTACCGGGTTTGGATGGAAATAAGTGAAAATGGTTGAATTTCAATTAATTTTTCTCAGGTTTTGGAAAGTTCTTAATATTCAAAGTACAGAGTTTTGTGATTAGGTTCAGTCTAGTGTTTGGTTTCAGAAGTAAATAACATTTTCCAGATTTAGGCTTTTAATCTGGTATTTTCATACATCTAAAGGGGCAGACTTTTTCTTTTTTTAAAGTCTAGAATTAGAACTGTGTATATATAAATATAAGCTAACAAGGGTTAGCTTATATTTTATTGTTATTGTAATTGCCAGATTTCTTTTGTTGTTGTTAAATTAATGTTTGTTTATTAGACTAGTTGGGTGTATAAGGTGTGAGAGACATTTAAAAACATAAAATGTGACTTTATTTTAGTTTACCTTGTCTGTGCTGCAGAATACCATCACTAACATGATGTGTAATACTGAATTAAAACTCCAAAAGATGGGGCTTTGGATAAAAATATACAAACTCTGCACTTAGATTTCCCTCTGAAGGGATTTGACTCAAAAATCAAACTTTATTTTGACAAATTTCCAGTTTTTTGTTGGATTTTTTTCATGCTGCACTGAAACAAATCTGTTTATTGTGAAGGAAAATAACTGGGTTTGGTGCTGCTGCCAGGTTGAAACTTTGATTTGTTGTTTCAGATGAGACTGTGAAAGTTGTAACAGCAGAAGAAGAAATAAAGGAAGTAAAAGCTCCCAGAACCAGAGGCCGACCCAGAAAGAAAGCGAAGACGACTCCTGGTACCGACGAGACGTTTAAACGGAGACATATGGACAAAAATCCAGAAAAATCACTGAATGTTTTCTTTTCTTTTAAAGTGAGAAAATCCACCAGAGGTCAAACGGTCAGCGCTGAACCAGAATTAGAAGAAGAAGAAGAGAAGGAGTCGCTTTCTGCTGCTGCAGGTGAAGTTCAGCCTGAGATCCAAAAGGATCCGGAGGAAAGGGACGGCGGTTCTGGTTCTGGTGACCAGAAGCCACATGAATGTTTGAAGGAGGAGAAGAAAGAATCCAGTTTGGCTCAAACAAAAGGTGAAAAAATCCAAGTTTCCATGAAAAAAATGGAATTATAAAAATAAATTTGCATCATAGAAACATGAGTTACTGCATCACAACCTGAGACGTGTTTTACTGGACGATAAATAATGTCGTTTTGACCGTTTTCTACTAATATTATAATTCTTTTCTTTTCTTTTCATCTCCGAGTCCAAGGAACATTTGGCTCTGGAAGCTTTTTAATATTCAAAATAATTAAACCAAAGCCTATAAAATGTATTATGGAGTCTCAACTGGTCCTGTCACGATAACCAACGTTGCTAAATTGTCCCAGAAGTTATTGCAATAAACATTATTGTTGTTTTAGACCATCTTCAAGTAATACAATGATAATGTCAAAAGACGCTCTAAAAGATCAATAAACTTTAAAATTGATTTATTGCTGCGGCCTCTGTCTCAACAAAACTAAATTGCCCTTCAATATTGCCAGTTAAGACTTGTAAAAAGTAAAGGTGCTAAATAATTACTTTGCACTGCATGTTAAATATTTCCAGCATTTATGAAACAAAAAATTTTCCAAATAAAAACAGACGGTTGTTGTTCCTCAGAGTTTTTACATTTCTGGCAAAGTTAGACGAGAAGTTTGCTACAGATGCCAGAGTTAACAGACTTTTGAGCGTCAGGATTTTAATTCCTCCTTCTTCTTCTGCAGTTGTTGGCAGACAGCGGAGCGAGCCGGTCGGACCTGGAGCAAAGAGATCTCGATCCCAGTCCCCACCTGTTGCTACCAGCGTCAGTCTGCCGCCATTCGACCCAGAGCGCCCTCTAGGTGAGAGCGGGTTCTCATTCGGGTGTTTGTTTCCTCTGCTGTGACTCCGGTGGTCGGCTGAGTTTAACCCCAACTGACTGTGGAAAAGCCAAAAACCACCTCAAGTTAGCATAAATGACAACAGTCTGTGGGCTTTTACTTTGAAAAGTTTAATGTTTTTTTTTTTTTTTTTTCTTTGCTGAGTCAGGTCAGGAGTTCACGGTCCAGAAACTGGCGCATTTCTGTAACCTTTGCTCGGTTTTCTACCTCAACGAAGGCGCTGATAAAGACCTGCACTGCTGCAGCAGAACCCACTACGACAACCTGCAGGTAAACAGAGGTAGAAAACGTGACGTTAGCGCGCCGGCCGCCTCTCCTTGACGCTTTTCTCTTCCTCGTTTCAGAGACATTACCAGGAGCTCCAGCAGAAACCTTCAGAAAACTCCCAGGGTTGGATTTCTGACTGAAAATAAATGACGGTGGAGAAAAAGTTTCAGTGGTGAACGGAACAGATCTGATGATTAAACTTTGTAAATTTTTTCCTTTTATTGGATCTGTCTGTTTGGTTTAAAAAAAGAAAAGCCCTCGATGATTTTCCTGTAAATATTTTAATTGTTAGCTTTGTAGAGCTTATTTCCTACCTGCAACAACACTAAGTATATTTTACGCTACAACAAAGACCAGACTAACATACAATTAACTCTAGATTTTAAAAAAGTACTAGTTCTAACGTTCCTGATGTTTTTCCCACACTTAAGACAATCTGCTGGTGGAACTAGAATTGTTTTTGTTAAATTTATGGTCAATAATTTGCTGAAAAATGTAACAAAGTATTTTCTACCAAATAAATATCCACAAAAAAGACTGAGGTTCACTGAAGTGGTTTAGAAGTGAATTTTTATCTAACAATCCTTAGTTTTGATATTTTAAACAAAAAATATAGATTTATAATAATTCATGTACTTGATTACATAAGTTTCCCAAAAGTTGAAAAACAAAAATACATGAACTTCTCATCCAATCCTTACTAGAAAACCTGTAAACAACCAGAAGTTAGGAAGAGAAAATATTATTTTTTGCTCTTTTTGTCGCGTGAACAGAATTGGTTCTGATCTGATCTGGACCCAAATGACAGGAAATGGAAAACTTTACAGCCGTAAAAAAACAAAACAAACCGATGGGTTTACGTTCATGCTGAGTTGGTAAAATGAAACATCAGGTTTACCTTCACATCGTTCCCCAGATTAATGTTGTAAAAGTTTCTGGTAATGAATCTGAAAACAGACGAAGAGAAGCAGAGATCAGAGTTTGGTAAAAACACAAATGAACTAAAAACTTTTAATCTTTTCTTTTTTTTTTTACTGTTAATATTGCAATTTTCTGCATTCTACAATGGAGACAAAATAAACTAAAATATGACAATTTTATGTTTATAGTGAATCAATAAGTAATTGGACAGTTATGAATAATAAATATTCATTGAAGCATTGAAACAATCCAACGTTTCAATGCAATCATTGAAGGTAAATTATCTTCCTGCTCAAATTAAATCTTTAATCTCTAAAAAATGTTCTTTCTACGTTTTCTGGAAAATAGAAATAATTTTGGTAAATCTAACTGACCTAAAACAATTTGAGTTTCGTCTGATTTAACTTCAGACGGCGAGAAAATAATCGATACGTGTCTTTTATGAACAGGTGGGTAGAAAGTCTGAGTAATTGATCAAATTATCAATCGTTTAATATTTAAGAATTACATCATCAGACCAGATTATAAAGTGGAGATTTTATTTTAAGGACCAAAATGACAATAATTTGCATAAGTAGCAAAAGAAACATTTTTCCCAATCAGCTTCTTTCAACAAAAACTTATGAGACGTTAACTTTAGGTGTTTCTGTCTGATGGATTTTTAGTATTTTAACGTTTGTTTTTCATCCATTGGGGAGAAAATCCAGAAATTTCACTCAAGTAAAAGTAGTAAATGTAAGAAGTTCCTACCCGACTCTGGGTGTATGTAAATAACGTTTTCCAAATTTCTCAGATTTAAATATGAAGCACTTACAAGGATTTTCCACAGAAATCTTCAAGGATTTCAAAGCGTTGTGTTTTAAAAGCGAACCTGCAGGTTGTGGAGGTGAGAGAGGCTGCAGCAGTGCGAATCCTCGGCTACGTTCTCGTCCAGGAAGAAAACCGAACAAACGGAGCAGAAAAAACCCAAGATGGGCTCCACAAACTCACCGGCTGCAGGCGAGCAGAAACAGGGACGACTTACAAACAAAACCTGGAGACTTCGACAGAAGACTGGACTCACTGGGTGTCACTGGGTGTTACCTGGAAAACCAAATATGCACAAAAAAATTTACAACTACCCACGAATAACTGCATGAATGTATGATACTAAAACTAAGATATATTATAATATTTGGCCTTTTTTCCCAGCATCAAAATATTCCCAGGGTCCAGAGTCGTCACGAACGGCGAACTTTACACCATCGGATCATATCTCATCTCTAAATTTGTGCATTTTAATCTTGTTAGTTTGCAAGAAAAAAAATGACAATTTTCCAACTTTTTCACAGAGAAAATCCACTTTTCTTCTTGTAATGAATTAAACCTTTCTAGACTTTTTGGCAGAAATTGAGCCACATTATTTTATCTTTTAAGTAAAAGATTAAAATGTCAACGGAAACAAATGAAGACTGGAAGCAAAATCACTGTTTACCAATGACTGGCGAAGAAGAAAGAGAATATATTCGTCATTACTGTCAATTTTATGGGTTTGCAGTTTGAAAACTTTTGGATTAACTTCTCACTTTTTGTCATTCCTACTAGTTTTTCTTGTTTCATTTGGACTGAATGGAGAACTGGGCTGGTTTTCCTTTACTGCCTTAATTTTAGATAAATCAATTTTTTAAGGATGTGCGGAGTTTCTTTGATTCAAAAAAGGCCAAATACAGAAGCACGCCACACTTTTCAGATCTAATAAATGACGCTGAAGTTTTCTGTAGAAATGTGACAAAATGGAAACATGGATTATTGGTAGAAATCCAGACCTGAGTTTTCCTCTCGCTCTTCGCCTCCATCATCCTGAAGGTTTTCCCTCCGTAAACCTTCCCTCAACTCTTCCTCTGTTGCATCGTCTTCCTCTTTCACTTCATCCAGACTCCTGAGAACTTTCAAAGACGACTTTGGGAGCTTTCTCGTTTCGTTGGCTGGACTTTCCTCCTCATTTGTTGCCGGTTCTCCATCGTCTTCAGTCACTTCCCGATATGAAACGCTTCCAGCTTCTCTTTGTTGAGGAAAACTCAACCTTTGTGTCTCGTGAACCATTTCTTCATCTTTAGGTGGGTTGGTTCTGGTTGGTCCTTCCTCTCTTGAGGCGGCAGCGATGCTTCCTTCGTTAGTTTCTGGTTGATCCTCCATCGTTTGGTGAAGTTTGACGTCGTCTTCTTCAAACAGAAGCCTGGAGGGACTTTCTGGTTTCTGGACTTTAGTCTCTTCTTTGGTCTGATCTTCAGTTGAACTCACGTGGACCTGAAGGTCTCCCTGACGTTTTATCTGGGTTGTTTCATCTTCAGTTTTATTGTTAAGAATCTGGGATTGGTCACTCAGCTCCAGCTTCCTTCTCTTTGGAGAGAGATTCTCCTCTGATGGCGGTTCTGGTTCTGAACGAAGGTTTCTCTTGTCTGGTTTGGATTTGGATGTAGCAGCTGGTGTCGTGGATGAGTCCGATTCAAGGCTTATTACAGCCTCTCTTGAGTCTCGAAGACGCCGATTCAAACTCTTTAAACTTGAATGAAGAGCAGAAACAGGTTTGATGTGTTTATTTTGCACAAATTAATTTTTAAAAATTATTTTTTTAATGGTTTCATAAAAATTAAAAACTAGGTAAAAGGCCGTATTTTCAGGTAAAGCCCTTAAAACTTATAGTCTTCCTTGCTGTCGCCTCTGTGTGAGTAGCTGCGTTTCCATTGTTGGGATTACAAAAATAAATTTGATCACTGGAAACGCACCAGTTAAAAAAACAAAACAAAACTCATGTTCTGAGATAAAAAGTTTGTATGTTCAGTTTTTCTACTGAATCAAAAGTGGTTTCTTCCACAAACACTTTTTTGCACCAAATGGTCTCATGATCAACAACAGGATGTTACTACTGGAGGAAATGACGAAGACAGGAAGTGGTAGGACGATGTTTTAATGACTCATCAGTGAACACATTTATTCAACGCAAACAGTGCAATTGCAAAATTGCGTTTTTCCAACATTAACTGAATATTGAATATTAAATATTAAGTTTCGTGTGCATTTGTAATGGAAACGCAGAAAATTAGATTTTCAATAAAAACAGTAGTTGCTCTATGAAGGGTTTTAGTTGTTCATATTTGAAACGTAACTAAGAGTTTACAATTGAACATATGGACTCGATTTACTCTCTTACGTCATTCCTGCACCCCGTTTTGTCCCCAACACTTTCCATATCTATCCTTTGTCCATTTATTTTCATTAGTTGTTGATAAATTATTAAAATTTCACTTAAGATTTTATATTTCACCTCATTTCCACCAACTATGGTCCAAACTGGGTTGAGGACAGTCTAACATCGACGCAAACTACTAACATTAAACGCCAGAGTAAGAATTTCTTACTGTAAACTACGAGCAGATTATAAATGACGACTTCAGAACCGAGTGTCTCAGAAAAAGTTCAGCGTAAAACAAAAAACTGCAAAGAAATAAACTGGTGAAGTTTTCACTTGTACAGTTTTATATAAATGATCCGACCATCAAATAGACATCCGATACTCACGGTTCAATACGTGTAACTTTGCTCCTGTTTGGGAGGGAAAAACATAAAAAATGAGATGGATCAGAACCAAGAAGCTCGGTATCATCTGGGTTCACTCAGATCTGCTGAAACACACACATACCACATCTGGTGTTCTGGTGAGGAGTTCAGTGAGATTTGGAGAGCAGCTGCTGTTACACCGCTTGGTTCAGCCATTTCAATCACAATCTGACAGAAGACAAGAGGAAAAAGTAATAATTCTCTTCAGATGTGGGGTTCCACAAGGTTCAGTCCTGGGGTCCCTCTTATTTAATACCTACCTGCTCCCACTAACTCATATTACAAATAAGATTAGCCATCATAGCTATGCAGATGATACACTGTTCTACATTACAATGCCATCAGGTGACTTAGAACCCATTCAAGGGCTAATGGAACAAATCAATCAATGCCGAAACTGAAGTTATCATCTTTGGACCTAAAGAGGAACGGTCTAGAGTCAACGCACAGCTTCAGTTACTACAGCTGGAAACCAGACATCAGGCCTGAACTCTGGGTGTAGAGATGAACTCTGATCTGAACCTTCAGAGCCTCATAAAGACGGTTACAAAGTCGGCCTTCTACCACCTGAAGAACATCTCCAGGGTTAAGTAAGATCTAGAGAAACTCATCTGTGTGTTTATCTTTAATTGCATCGATTACTGCAACAGCGTCTTCTCAGATCTGACTAACAAATCCATCAGCTCCAGAACGCTGCTGCTGGAGTTCTGACTAAAACCAGGAAGATGGAGAACATCATTCTACAGTCCCTCCACTGGCTCCCTGTAGCTCAGAGAACAGACTTTAAAATAATGTAGTTAGTTTATAAACCACTGAACGGATTAGCACCACAATACATTAAAGATCTGCTGTCGTCATAGCAACCTTCCAGACCTCTCAGGTCTTCTGGTTCTGCTCTTCATCACCAGAACCAGAACTAAACATGGAGAAGCAGCATTCAGCTTCTATGTACCACAAATCTGGAACAAACCTCCAGAAAACTACAAAACAGCCGAAACACTGACTTCCTTTAAATCTACACTAAAACCCCAAAAGTTTAGATTTGCTTTTTTTATTATTTTAGTCTGTTTTTGCTTCAATATATCACTGTGATGTAATATAAAGTTTATTTTTGTCATATGAAGCACATCGATTTGCCTTGTTCCTGAAATATTCTGAACAAATAATCTGCCCTACCTCCACAGACAAGATTAAAATCGAAATAAAAAAAATCTAGTTTCTTAATTTCTGTCTCTGCAAACAAACCAAACATCCTTTAAATGTTTATTTTCTTAATTAATCCTATAAGTGGCGCCAAATATTACGGCAGAAATGAGACGAGTTGCCCTGAATGGGGCAGGCGTTTGGGTCGTTACCCTGTTAGCGAGCGGCAGGAAGTTGACGAAAGCAGCAACGGCTGCCACTTCTTTCATGACCATCATGACGAGTTGAGTCGTAGGTTCAGAGATCTCCACGCAGAGCAGCCGTTCCTCCAGAGGCCGGAGCTGAGAAACGTGCTGCAGAGACAGGAAGCTGCAGGTTTAGAAGCTGCTGCTGCTGGTTCCTCTCAGATCGGGTCAAATCGACTCACAGCGTTGCTCCACTTCATCACAGATCGGTACATCGTCTCCTGGAAACAAAGCATAGTGGTTGTTATGTTTTATGAACGGGGATCAGTAGAAGAAGAAGAAACAAAAATCTATGCAAACTCATTTTACAGTCCTGCAGATTTTAAAAAATTCTGGACATTTTTTATGATTCCCTTTGCTCTGGCTTGATTTTTCAGCCTCATTAATGTTCTAAGAGTCAACATTCAGTTAGCTTTGTTCTTTATCTGCATTATAAATGTTACATCTGTAAAGTAGTGTGAGAAAGCAGAACGGTTTCAAACAGTGTTTTTTAAACTGGGACCACCAGGGGGCGCCTCAGAAAACTTGAGGGGATGATGAGAAGAAAAGCAAAAATATTTTTTTTTTACCTAATATATTTATTTTTAAATCAGATAATTGTATTTATTTTTCAATCTTTATTATAAAATACAAGTTAAAATAATTTTTTTTAAATATTATATGACATGTAGGCCTGTTATGATAAATTTTGCTGGAAGATAAATTAGTAATATAAACGATAATATTGTCGTTTTTAGACCATTTTTAAGTGGTAAGACGATAACACATTCTCAAAGATCAGTAAACTTTCATTTCTTTTTGGTAGAAGAGAGAAAAGGAATAAATCATGCAAATGGAAATTATTTTGTTTTAATTTATGCAGAAATTAATGTATTTACTGCTTATTGCAACAAGTGCCAGTCAAATTTATCAACCTGCATCGCTGCTCCTAAAAATTATTTAACTAATAAGA
This sequence comes from Girardinus metallicus, assembly GCA_903067095.1. Classification (NCBI taxonomy): domain Eukaryota; kingdom Metazoa; phylum Chordata; class Actinopteri; order Cyprinodontiformes; family Poeciliidae; genus Girardinus; species Girardinus metallicus. The sequence continues at coordinate 35,888 of CAEGAE010001608.1, forward strand.
ACTAATGCTCTAAAAACTAACAGAACTAAACAAAAAGGCACAGAGAAATAAAAACTGTGATGAAAAACCCAGAACTATTGTAACGCTGATCATTTCCCTCAGTATTCGAGATAAACTCGCACCTCACTGAATCCGGGCTGCATGTCCTCCAACACCATGTGAACGCTGAGCATGGAGCCTTTAACAGAAACTGGACTTATGATGTGATTTACGACAAAATCACTGCAGTCGTCCCAGCTGCTGAAAAACACAAAGGCCTGAAGCAGAGAGGGAGAAAACTGAAAAGTTACGACGCAGGGAGATTTTAAAACCTAATAAATAACTACAATCTGATGTTTTTACCCTCCTCTGCAGCGGTAGAACCACCACGTTGTAGAACAGAGTTTGCAGATTCTGTTTGGGGAAATGTTTCCACACTAGCTTAGCGACGTCCTGGTGGGTGTAGTTTCTCTCAGGCAAACCCGTTAGCATGACGGTGCAGAACTTTGAGGGCTGGCTGATGGTTTTCTACAGGTTGAAAAGGCCCAAACAAGAAAAAAAAAACACCTAAAATATTCTGAGGGATTTATTAATGTACATTTACATAAACAGAGCGCTTTTAAATCCCTCCTCAGAGTGTTGGTTTGCCAGGTATCCACCATCACAACACCTCAGACCACATTTCTGCTGCATGGAAAAATCAACAATTTTATATCTGAACACTAAAAAAAAAAAAACTCTTACCAAGTGTTTTGGGTTTAGTTTCTAGTCCAGATATTTTAGTACACTTAAAATAAGACTAAACTAATTTATAAATAGTTTTTCAGCAAGATATAGTAGCTTGTTTCAAGTGAATAATTCCTTAAAATTGCACAAGAAATACTAGTTCCACTGGCAGATTATTTCACTTATAACAGGACATTTTTTCCATGTTACAAATGAAATAATCTGTCAGTGGAACTAATTATTTTTCATCAATATTGAGGAATTATTGATTTAAAACGAGCTCCAATATTTAGCTGAAAAGCTACTTATAAGTCCTGCTTTGTCTTATTTTTAGTGTACTAAGATATTTCAAAAATGTTTGGCAGTATTTTGTAATCCTCTATAACTATAAATTCCACTTTACAAACAAGAATTATTTTGCTTCTTGATCAAAGTTAGGCAGAAAAAAGAAGTTACCTTAAAACCGTTCGTCGTACTGACTGTCAGATAATCTGCGAGACAAAAATTTAACGCAGTCACTTACTGTGAGCTACCTCAAGCCTCCAAATGGTTTCCGTTTCTTTTTATTTTTTTACCTGGGATGTTGAACCAGGGACAGTAGGTGGGAAAAACTAAAGGGTCGGTTGTCATGGTGATCCAGAACGGAGGAGTGGTGCCCCAAGGAACGCCACGTTTTATAGTTGGGATGACGGCGCCATCGACAGCTTCGCTGCTGTCTGGCAAAGCTCTGTTCGGCACTCTTGGTGCTGCACAAATGAAAATGAAGGTCAGTGTTCTGATTATGTTTGTGTAGATTCCCAAGTCTGTCCATGACATGCTGAAAGGCGTCTGCTAGAGCTTAGTCAAAATGTCTTGGGATTTTGATGTTGACCTGAATGTCGAGTGGAGAGTGGAATTACAAGCCAAAGTTTTTAAATCAGGGAACATTTCTCCAACAGGGTTTCTGGGAAAACTTAAATTTAAGGCTTTTTAAGGCCATTACGAATGGAATTTAAGACATTTTTTCCAGGCAAGTGGTGATAAATCTGCACTTACTGCATAAAAGTCAGTTAGCTAGTAAAGGTATGCTAACAATGAGTTAGCACCAGCCTCTAGTCACAAAACACAATGAGGATGTCTTAGTGCGACTTGGCAAGACAGGAAAGTCCAGCGAGGGAAAAAATGCTTAGAATACGCTGAGATTAAATAGTGCTGCCAAAATGTAACATTTTAAAAAACATTTTAAGGTCTTAAAGATGCAGAACATAACTTTTATGAAAAATATTTTTTTACATATTTGTTCAAACTGTCACCAAATCGTGATACTTTGGTGTGAGACAGATAATTATAAAAAACAAATTGAGCTCCTTTGCCTTCTCCCAGTGCTCCCAGTTCAACTAAAAACAACCAATCAGAGAGATATCTTAGTGCTGTCAATCACAATCTCATGTAGCGCTACTCATCCATCGCCCCCTTCCGTTTTGCTCTCTGCTATGCTGCAGCTACATATTCTGTTGTGAATGCTAAGGCTAGCTAGCGTAACCTCTGATGATGGTAGATAAACGGTTTTCCTGTTTATCTACCAAATGCCAGAGTTGTTTCTCCGGCATTAGTACATTCAACTTTGAGTACATGAGGTTGATTGACAGCGCTAAGACCCTCTTCTTGGCTCTGATTGGTTGTTTTTGGCCCATTTCTTCAGACGGCCATAGCAGCTTAGGGAGGAGGTGGGGGAGATTGATTTTTTAACAGATTATCTGGCTCAAACTGTCCCAATCCTAATCCCAATCCCTCCATTCTTGGTTCTGATGGCTCCACAAAAGGCAGTTGCTTTTAGGGTGGCAGCATTTCAACATTCATGTCCTAAAATAGAAACTGACGTGGAGAAAGTCTGTTGCTATGAGGTATTTTCATCCTGAAGACTTGATGAGCTGGAGAGCGCTTCAGCAGGCTGTACCAAACTCCCAACTTGTCCGCCTCTCGTCTGTTTTCAAATTCAACAAACACCTGAAACACACAAAGGAATAATTCAACTTCTTTCTACACACACACACACACACACGCGCGTGAGCGTGTGTGAGACGCTGCAGATGAACACCTTGTTGAGAAGAGGCAGGTATCGTCTCACAGAGCCGATTTTTATCAGAGTTTTCCTCAGAGCGCCGGCTTCGCTCTGGGAGACGTTCTGGATGAAGATCAAACTTCCTCCATCGTTCTTCAGTTTCTGTTGACGCAGATGTGTTATTTTATTCTGCAATCACTTATTCTGAAATAAAAATCTGTATCAAAGTCAGAAATAACGTGATACGTACAGAATCGATCCTTTTGATCAGAAATGAATAAAAGCCAAACTGAAACAAACAGAAACAGATTCACTAAGATTCTGAAAAAGTTATTTGATTTTTATGAAGAATTTAAACTCACTGAGCTTGAGGAAAATCTATGAAAATTTTATCTTGATGTGTTCAAAAATAAATAGTAACTTTTTAGATTTAACTTACTTAAATAATCGTGATAACTTTTTTAATCTTAAAATTTTTACTGCCTGTTTGTTTTGCAACAAATTATACTCTGCGCTCATTTATTCGTCAGATTTTCAGAGACAAAATTACATATTCTTTCGCTTTTTTACTGAATAAAGTTGTGGATTCTCATATTTTGATATGTAAAGACATAAAATGTAAATATCCTTACTGGCGTCATGGAAAACTTGTTGTGAACAACTTTGACTGACAGTTTAGATCCTTTGAAAATGATGTGGTTCTGGTCGGAATAAGCCACGATGTTTTGAACAGTTTTCACAGACGGCATCAGGGCAAAGGCCTAAAAACAAAAACATTAAGGAGTCAATTTAATAATTATGGCATTCTCACATTTTAACTGGACTTATATGGCAGAAGTGAAGACATTGTTCAACCAAAATTGCAGAAGTCTTCATCACAAAGATGGAAACATTTTAAAAAATCACTTGTTAAATCAGGCAAAACCTTAATTTAAACTCTTTTTCTTTCTAACAAATGTACGTTTACATATACAGAGTGCTTTTAAATCCCTCCTATGAGTGTTTGTTTGCTAGGTATCCACCAGCACCAGCTCTCAGACCACATTTCTGCTGACTTCCTGTTCCTCACTGCATATATAAACATACAAATCTTCGCTTCTTGCGACTTTACTGGAAATTTTCCCTGAATTCTCAGCTGCTTTTAATGTTTTTATCCATATTTCTCCGTTCTGGTTCAGGAAACTAATGAAAACTGCACAATTGGACAAAGTTTCTAAGGCCTTACTGGGAGGGATTTTCAGGTTTTTAGCTCCAGTGATGTCTTAGTTAAGAAGCTAAATCTCTGATGTATCTGCTACCCACCATGCACTTCTCAGAAATAACGAAGATGTTGCGCCCATTAGAGATGAAGCCAAACGGGCGCAGCAGATCAGCAATTTCATCCTCTCTGTAGCAGCCGTCGAAATACCTGGGCAGGTTTGTTATGAGCAGCACCTTCGCATTGAGGTAAACCAGCTGAAAAAAAACAGATTATTAATGAAATGTTCACACAGATTTTACATTTTCCTGTTGAACCGTAGATTAGGCTTTATATTTGCATTACTGATCCTAAGACAAATTAAATAGTGTATCAAGCTTACGATTTAAACTAAAAATTTATACTTTGGGTCAGTTTAAAGCAAACGTTTAACTCAAGATGTGTTTTTAGAGAAGCGGTTCAAAACAGTTTAATAAAAACTCACCTTTGAAGACATAATGGTTCTCCTTCTTAAACAATCTGGAGAGTCAAAACAAAGATTTACATCGGTCAGTAAAAATTAATCTACAGATTTTTCTAGCTTTTCTTTTCTTTTTTTTTTTACCGATTTGTTTTTCACTCAGACATTTCACCAGCTTTTCTTTGAAGTTCAGGACGGCAACTGAAGGACTCGTTTTGGTAGCTGGAGTTCCTCCATACGCATTACGTTGAGATACTGCTGCAGGATATACATCAAATTTACCGATTAATCAAATTTTCTGATTTTCAATTTTTAGAAAAATTAAGATTTTTTTTTTTCCAATGCACTTCTTGGATTTGTGACGTTAACCCACACAGAGACTCCCACAAACATATTTCAGAACTTTTATTTATTTATTTTGACTTTGAATTCAGGTTAACTCCCAGAGTGAATTATTTAAATAAAAGCCATTTGTTAAATATATTTTCTGTTTGTAATTTTTGTTTTGAGGGACAAAAAAAATCTTTTGAAATCAGAAATGAAATTTGGTATCAGAAAAATATGTTTTTTTTTATTTTTAAGCCATCTTTCTTCTTGCTAAAGGGGAGTTTTTCCTCCCCACTGTCACTCCATACATGCTCAGTTTGAGGGATTAAAGTTAACGAGTCAATGTCTGTGTTCGTTGTGAATACTGCAAGTTAATGACTTTATGCAATTAGCTGCGTTTCTTTAAACAGAAAACATTTTAAACTAATGAATAATAAACTGAACTTGATTGTATCGTCTGATAACTGAGATCAAATTAGAGATCAAAGAGATTGAATAATTTTTTTTCTGTTAACTGCCTCTAGACGACATGTTGTGAATTGGCACTATAAAAATAAAATGAATTGTACTACAATAAAGAAAAAAGACAATACTTTGTGTAGTTGGCAAATAAACCATGATGTGTCTTTATTAGCAGACGCCATGATGCGCCAAAACCAACAAATTCACAGAAAAGGAAACAAAAACCACTGACTTTTTTATGATTCACATACCAGAAAGGAAAAATACCATCAGGTGTTCTTTGATCGGTTTATGTTGTTAAATTTACCTTTTTTCTTTGTTTTTCTCTTCCTCTGCCGTTTCTTGAAAACAGGGAACCTTCTTGTTTCCAAAGCGTCAGCCTCAGTCCTCTGACGTGAGGAGGAAATCTGATTTTTACTCTGACTATGTGATGATGAATCAACTGAAAACGTTGGAGCTTTGAGGAGATTCTGCTGAGTCTGAGGCGGATCAGCTGGTTCTGGTGCAAAAACTGAGCAGCTTGATGCGTAACTCTCTGCTGGTTTACTGGATAAACTCCTCTGTAGTTCAACTGTAGTTGTAGTTTTAACCTCCATACAATCTGTTCTTATTTCCAGTTGTTTCAGAGTTTCAGCATCTTCAAACTCTTTGGTCTGAAGAGATTCCAGGTTTTCTACCATAACATCTTTGTTTTCCTTCATTTTTTCTTTCCTCACATCCCCATCTTCCTGTAGATGTTCTACTCCAATTTTGGGTTTCTGTCTCGTTTCTTCTGTCGTCTTCTCTTCCAGTCCCTTTGGAGATTCTTTAAACTCTTTTTGTGTTTTTTTGGAGTCACTACCAGCCATTCTCTTCCTTGTAAACATCAACTTTGTAGATTCTGCAAGCTTTGAAACTCGTTTTTTCACCTTAAATTTAACAGCTCCTACTTTTAGAGATCTGACAAACTGCCGGTTTAGGATAATTCTTGCTTTGGAAACCAAAGCTTTTGCTTTTGAGACGCGTCTGTCTGTTATCCTTCTTTTTGGTAAAGACGCATTATTTCTAGTTGAATGTAGAGCCAGATCAGTGCTGGACACAGATTTGGTTGGTCGTCTTCTGAAGACTTTTGGTTCCACTGATAATCTGAGAAGACAAGAAAATGAGCTGAAGGTAGAAAAGCTTTCATGTTTGAATGTGTACATTTTAAAATTGTCTAACTACTGTAAGAGAAACTTTCCCTGATTGCAGTAATGCCTGCTTATAAATGTTTGTTTCTTTGAGTAATATTTAAACATTTAGCGCTAATCTGTTTTTGCTAAATAAGCAGTTACGAATTAACTAACCATGTGGAAGCAAAACTCCACACCCAGAAAAATTTTAAAAATTCCCCAAAAGTGGGCGGAGCCAAAAGACTGAGGAGCGGGGCCACCTGTGAGGATGCACTGTTGGCAACTTAAAAACTTTGTCACTATACTTAGTGACTTTTCAGACCACTATCAACTTTTTTAAGCAATCAAAAAACTCAAAATACATTCATATTTCTGCAATAACTTGGATAATTTTTAAATTTGTAAATAGTATTTAGCTTTTTTTTGCACAAACATTAACTCACATTTTGTGTACTTTTAATTCATCATCTACAGTGTATAGAAAATGATCCTACTGAGTTGCATATTCCTTTGAATCTGTGTCTGTTGCTAATAAGTTCAATATTTTTGTTTTCTTTTTCCTTTTGTAATAAATTTGTCATTACTGTACAGTAACTTCATTTTTTTCCATAGTTACTTCACTAAAGGTATACCTGAATTTCTCCACTGAGGGGCAGTAAATTATATTTCTATTCCACCTAATTTTTTTTAATAAGATTTGATTAATATTTAATACTAATATGTGCTACCTGTGTTTTGCTACATAAACAGAAAGTAGATTTAAAGTGTAACTTACCCCTTGTGAAAGCTCAACTTCGTTCCCCCAAAGAATTTTGAAAGGTCCCAAAAGTGGGCGGAGCATAAAACTGAGGGGTGTGGCCAACTGTGATGATGCACTGAAGTTACTATATTCAGCAACTTTTCAGGCTCCTCCATTGATTTTTTTTTTTTAATAAAAGCAATTAAACAACACTCAAACTTAAGTTGTTTATAGTTCTGCTGTTATTTGGACAATTTTTAAATTTCTTGTAAATAGTATTTTGATTTTTTCTTGCACAAATATTCACTCACATTTTAAAATCATCACCTAGAAACAAAATCTTAAAAAATTGCAGTTGCACATTTTTTTAAATGTGGGTCTGCTATTGCTAATAACTTCAATATTTTTTTTTATTGTGTTTGCCATAAAGTCACCTAGTTCTTTTTTTTTTCTTGTTACTTTGCTGCTGATATACCTCAATTTCAGACAGTACATGATATTTCTATTTTACTTTAATGAAAAAAACTGTAAAGATGTAGGTGTGAATATAATTAAATACAAACTGCTTCTCTTTTTCTTTAACCACAGTGACTGATGTTCCTTGAATATCGAGGCTCTTCATCTTTTTCATTTTTGGTGCATCGACCTGGTTTTTAAAACATACACAGATTAAAAACATTTAAGAGTAAAAAGAGCAAAACTAATGTTCTATAGCTTAAATAACAATGATCAGGTTATAAAAAGCATGTCTGGGCTTTAAAAACAGGTCTGTTAAAATACACAATAACATTACTTTTACTTTTATTTATTTATTAGTCCACATTATAATCAGTTATTTAATAAAAGTTGGAGACATTGGATTTATAGTACAGATTACACCTGAAAAGCAGAATGTTTTTGATGATTACATAATTTTTGTGATAATTTGGAGCAGAAATTTAAATTAGAGCAAAAAAATTAGGTAAACTACACAAAACCTTTTAACAAAATATTCCTATCTGGCAGCTGTGAAAATGTGCAGAACTTTAGTTTCTGGAAATAAATGATTAAAGATTAACAACCGAAGTAAGAATTTCTGTCCACTTGGTTTTTTGGGTGTCAAATCTTTTTACAAAATCAGAAGTAGTTAATGTTATTGTTTGTACGATGTGTAAAATAAAAATAAATCTGTACAAAAAGTAAAAAACATAATTACCACATCATTTTTCTATCTCTAAATGTTTTATATCTGCAGTAGAATAAAACTGTGAATTTATAAAATTGTTTATCCATTTCGTCTCGTCTTTTTTTTCAGTATGGTGTGCATATTTATTTTTCTTGTCTTACTTTTGTATGAAAAAGTTAAAAAATGAACAAAAAAAATATATATATCATTACTGTTATTAATGTAAAATGTGGAATTTATACATTCAGAAAATTGGAGGACAAGACTAAAATAAATTGAGTTTAAAAAGCATCTCGGCACCAACCTGAGGCTTTCTGGAAGAACCAGGTTCACTGATCTGAAGGTCAGATTTCACTTTGGAAAAATTTGAATCTAATTTCCTTTTTGCTGAATGAGAAGAAGAGGATGAAGAAGAGGATTTCAGGTTCCTGAGTTCAGCCAAGATGAGGGGAACAAGAGTTCTGACCACAGTTTTGAGTTTTGGTTTCTTTGTAAGCGACTGGACAGCTGCAGGAGAGAAAACGTTTGTTTCAGAGGCTCGTCATAATAACATGGACAGAAGCTGTTCTGCTACTCCAACCTGAAGTTCTCAGCAGCTTTTTGGTCAGCTGCTCTACTCTGCTAGACCTCAGCCGTTTACTGGACGACCTTGTTGATTTCTTGTGTCTCCGGTCGGATGAAGACTTTTTCTTCTTGCTCTTCCTGGATGAAGATCGCCTCCGACGGCTCTTCGAATCTGAACGGTAACGCCTCGACGAAGGCGGTGAGCGAGATCTGCAGGAAACCAAAATCAGGTTGAAATTTTTAAAAACTAAGTGAAAAGCTTCAAAGCTTTAAAATGGATCTATTATGCAAAATTTACATTTTGTACTTTCTTTTATTTTTGTGCTTCCATTTGGGTTTCTACTGCTTCTAAAAACAGCAGGAATTTTAAAAAACTTCACTTTTCGGCAATAAGTTTATGTTTTTTGGTGTCTGGAAAATGAGCACTTTCAAAAACTTCTGGAATGTAACAAATCAGCAGTTACTGCCCCGTTACCTAGCAACTAATGCCAGGCCCAGACTCGTCACCTAGCAACCCAAACATAACTCATGGTCAGCAGCAACTTATTTGGATTTAAAGTGACAGAGGCCCTAAAACAGAACTGACCAGACAGAAATCTCATTACCAAAGAATTATTTTGCACAAACACATTTAATGAACATGTGTAGACCATAGAAGTATCCTAATGTCTTCAAGGAAGCATAATTTCCGCTAAAAGATTATCCAGTATTACCGATGAGAATTTCGCTACGTTTTTCTCGTATCTCACCTGTGAGTGTTTGGATCCTCCCCCTCCTCTGGTTTGCTTCTATCCATCCAAGCATCGCGGAAATGAGGACCTGTAGAGCGGGAACTGCTCCTGGATCTGTACCATTTATTCTCCAGTCTGTATGAACTGATGGATCTGGACCTGGACCGGCTCTCAGACCCAACTCTGTGATCGTAACGCTGGGATGTCTGACCAGAGGTGGAGCTGTCTTTATCAGGAAAACTACAAAAATAAAATAAAATGAAAGGATCATTTAACTGGTAGAAAATAACCTAAAAAGATGCTTTTTAAAAATGGAGTGTGAGGATTTTTATTTGACTTACCTGTCAAACAGTGGTACTGTACAATCCCAATTCGGGTATCTGTAGAAAAACAGAAAAATTGAAAAAATTCCCAATTTTTAACAGATTCACTTCAATAAAAAGTCAGAATTTGTTTTTTCTCTTGGTTGGGCAAAACGTTAAAAAAAGAAAAGAAAAAAAAACAGAACGTTGCACTAAGAGCTTCTACTGTAGCAACACCAAAAATCTCTTAGAAATCCTATAATATTCCTGATAACTCCACAAAAAGATAAACATCCACAAAGAACAAATATTAAATCGAGCTTTTAAAAAAAGGACACTGACGTTTTGCGGAGGAGAATGCAGGCCTTGATATGAAAGCTGATATTCTGGTGGACGATCCAGTCCTGGCAGGAAGAGCAGCAAACGTTACAGGAAACTCAACGGAAAAACATTTTAATCGGTGCAGCCAGAAGGAGCATCGTTTCTTTCTAAAGGTTCCTCATTTTGAACTTTTAACCAATTTTCTTTTCTTATTTTCGACATATTTAAGCTCTATGTCAACAAACAGACAGACATAAGCCAACATATCTGTTGTATCTAGATCATTCTTCAGGACAACAATGACATAAAAAAAAGTAATTTATGTCATTAAATTCCACATAGAAACTGCATTTAATTCCAGTTTTGAATTTGATATTTACTGGTGTCTTTATGAAACCAAAACTGGAGAAAATAGTACAAAATTGTTTTCAAATTTGACAGTTTTGGGGTGCATTAATTAGAATTTATTTTCACGAGAATAAATTTTTACGATGATAATTGATGGAATAATATTCATAGTTATTGGTGGGGGGGGGGGGGGGGGAACAAAACTTTTTCCTTTTAATTTTTGTGAAACTCTTGTTACAAGTTCCAACAAAACATTACATCTTAATATTTCTACATGAAATGCAACAGTTATTTACACTATTTTAGCAAAAACTGTGTGCTACAATTACGGCTGCAACTAATAATTAAGTAATTGATTAATCAATTATTCTGATAAGTTGACATTCTTCTGATTTTCATTTAACATTCAACATTAGAAATACAATAAATAATTCAATATTTTTTTTATTAAGAAAATAAACACTTCGGTTAGTGAATTTGAACTGGATGAATATAAAAAATGCCGTTTGAGGAGTTTTGGTAAAATATTCACATGGAAAGGCGTTTTTATCTTAAATGCAAATTGAATCTATCTTGTAGTTTTAGCTGAATTACTGCTCTGAATACATTGTTTTTCAACAAATACTCTTTTTCTGACTGCATACTCCAGTTAACAATTAATAAATTGCTAAATTAATCAAAGATTATTTCAATATTTGATTACTCTTTTCAGCACTAGCTACAGTAAAAGTGAATTCTACAAATGAAAAGGTTTTAACTTTAACTTTTAATTAACTTGTTAATGGCAGCATCATAAGAAAAGTCCCAAACTCACCTTAAAATTAACGCACACTGTGCTGCAGAGAGAACAGGTGTGTGGGAACGCCCTTGGTATGGCGGCAGTGTAATCCTCCATCATGGCTTGTGGAGGCAGACCATTAAAACCAGTTGGATCAGGGAGGAATGCTCCGCCTGCAGGCGGCAGCAGCCACTGGGTGGAAGCTGCCTCCGGCGGACATGTTGGCCACATGGATGGAGGAGGAACCGGATTTAAATCAGAGTAACTTTGTGTTTTCTGATACTTATGGTTTGATTTTTGATTCTTCTTCATTACAACATTTATAACTTGTCCGTGAGTTATACTGTCACTTTTGCACACGTTGTCATTAAAGGCTTGGCCAGGGTCTCGGTCTCCAGGTACTGAAACAAATTGCTTCATTTCATCAATTTGTTTCATTCCAGGTTTTGAACTCCAGTTGGATTTTGGTTCAGATCCTTCAGAGTTGGCAGAACTTCTATCGGTTTCTTGCGTCACCAGAGGACACAAGGAGGGAATGGATTGTAAACGTTGACTTGTTTGGGTCTGCGTGTTATTCAAATTATTGGGTGGATGGTCCACAAAGGTCCCGACTGAACTAGAGCTGGTGGAAGAGCTTTTCTGGTCATGTGAACCCCAGTTTTCCACCTCTGCTGACCTCCTCCTTTTTCTGGTTTCCTCCAAAACTCCATCAAATCCAAAATTTTGATCGACTCTGTGAACCTGTTCACCTTTTGAACAACTAAAACAGTCAAATCCAGTTGTGCTTGTGACGCATGAAAAGTTTTTACTACTAGTTGTTTTCTTTTCCTTCATAATGCAGATTTGCTTCAAGATGGCAGGCAGATTTGTTACAGTGATCTGGTCTTCAGGGTAGGAGAGGAGATTTTCCAAGTCTTCTTTTTCAAGCCCAAACCGTTGGAGGATCTTGGTGGCCAGTTCTAGAATATTCTCTGGGCTTTCGGGGTAAGGATCGGGTTGCTCTGTCCCAGCTTTGTCACTGTTGTCTTGTTTCCTGTCGATATCGACTCCAATGCCACTTATACTTGTAGTTTCATCTGTATAACGTGATGAATTCATTGTGGAAGAACCAGATTCATCCATATCCAAGTCTGAAGGTCCTTGAGAAGAAGAGTAATTTGAAGAAGAAAGCATCTTTTTTGATGTTTTATTTTTTTTTTTTAAAAAGTGTTTCTACTGTCAAAGATTTCAAATCTGTGCTTCCCAGAGTGGATGTTATAAATATCAGGAAAGGAATGAAGGCTGATGGTTAGGGAAGTAGAAATGAAAACGTTATTGTGTCATAGCTTGGCGTTGTTACAATGTTTGGTGTTAAACTGACAGCCTTGCTGTCCACAGCACAGTCTATTTGCATCGAAGCAAAGCTACCAGATACGCTCCAGCAGCCACGGCGCTAAAAGAGCAAAGAAAGACGTTAAATGGAAGTTTCTGTTCCTCAGGATGTCAGGATACGCAACAAACTATCTAAAATGCCCTTTATGTACTAGTCATGAAGTGATGCACAAAAAGTATAAATTATAGAAAATATGTCCAGGAAATGCAAAACTTTGATAAATCATAACTATTTCATTTAACTTTAACTGTTTATCATTCTTCAAATAGACAGTTATTGCTTGTAAATGAGCAGATGTAAGAGCAATAAGTAGCTTTTTCAATTATGAAACTGAACAATGTTAAAGATTTTTGTTGGTTTAGCCGCATTTCATCGTAAGAACTATTCACCAGGTTATACAATTTGTTAATTACCTGTTTGCTTTTCGAGTTGCCCAAACAAATTAGCTTAGTAGCTTTTTGATTATCATATTCAACTCTAATTAAAAGAGTTGCATATGTGTGTGTGAAATGTGCAAAGAGTAAAAATAAAAAGTCACAACTACACGTTAACTTGACGACCACAATGGTAACCAAACAAACAAAAAAAAACAATGGTAACTAAATTATGCTAATTTAGTTACCATTGTTACGCTCTTATTTTATCTGTCATTTACACAAAAATCATGAAGCTATGACTACATTCTTAATTAAGGTGGATTAACAATGTTAAAGTTAGACTTGCGAGCACACTGGGACAAAGAGAACATTATAATTATAGACTAACGTTAGCGCGGGGGTAAAAACCGTTGGTTAGCCACTAGGCTAACGAGACGAAAGCTAACAACTAAGCAAACGGGGACGGCATTTTAATCTAAACTGTTTTAGTAGCCGTTTATTTTTTCACAGTGAACTGCTACATACCTTTAGTTGGTTTTCTTTCAGCTTACTTATACAAAATTAACTACCGTTTTTTTTTTTTTTTTTTTTTACATAAATTATCAACTGTTACCAGGTGACCCAGTTTAAAGATGGCGACTCTATTTAGCCATATCCGGTTCAGGTGCTGAATTTCAAAATAAGAGCGTAACCGTTTACAATTTAGATGTTCAAGCGAATTTATCCGTTAAGCAGAACCCGTGATCAAAACAAGAGATTTACCTATTGGAAAATGGTGTGGATTAGTATTTTATCTCAAGGACAAAGTCTAAATATATCATGGGTAGCATCCTAGCATCCTCTACCATCATTAGAGAGAAATAAAATAGCTAAAGTAAAACATATAATAGAAAAGTAGGCTTCACACACATTGAGTTTTAGTGTAAAATTATATTTTATTTTACTTAAAGAACTCTGGATTTAACCAGAAAATTTTCATCATGACAAAAGAAAAAGGGGAAAACAGATCTCCCCTAGAGACATTATTATTATTTTCTTACAAAAAACATGGTAATCCTGTCAGAAAAGTCATCTTACCTCAAATTAACATTTAGATAATCCAGAGCGATGCTTCAAAATTACTTCAAAATGTTTATTCAAAATGCTTCTGTTACATGCAGTTAACAAAAAAGTGACGTTTCAGTAAAAAACAGAGAAATGTAAACAAAATGTATGTTCAAGTAATAACAGCATCAACAGCAACAGCAAGCTGAACAAACAGGAAGAGCCTCAGCTTTGGTTCAGTATTTTTGAAGGCTTCAGCTTCTCCCGCTTCTGGTAATATCTCTGAGGAGTGAAAGAGAAACAAACATAAAAACCAAGCAGGAGCCACAAAGATACAACATTGGATCGGTTTCTAATGTGTTCTTATGTGAACCTGCAGGTTGTCGTAGTGGGTTTGGGTTTTGCAGTGCTCGTCCTCCTTCAAGTAGGAAACACAACACAGGTTACAGAAATACCCCCACTTACGGCTCACAAACTCCTTCCCTGAAGAGAAGAACAGACGAGAAAAACGTGTGAATAACGAGTAATTAGTCAAACTTTAAAGTGTCGGTCATTAGTGACTAGATAGTTAGATTTAAGTAACCTTTTTGAAAAAAAATTACTTTTAGGAGTACATTTACTACTCTGTACTTTTTACTGTTACTTGAGTAATTTCATTATGAAGTATTTCTACTCTTACTTGAGTAAAACTTTTATTATGACAACATTCAGTGGGATTTTCTACCCACTGAATGAAAAACAAACATGTTTTAACCAAAAATTCACCAGACAGACACACACCTGCAGTTTTTGTTAAAGTTTTATAAGTTTTTATTGAAAGAAACTGATTTGGAAAAAATCATTTTGTTATTTTTTTTATTACTTACATGAATTATTGTCATTTTGGTCCTGTATTTTTGAATTGAATACTATAGATTATCAAATATGGCACGAAAGCAGTGATTTGAGATTTCGGCACTGAACACAATGAAGCTGCATCGATTACATTTAATACATTGTGCTACATGTTGAGTTTACATCTGAAATCAAACTACTTAGTGACAAGGTTAACTACAACACTGCAAAAGCACAAAATCTTACCAAGTATTTTTGGTCCAGTTTCTAGTGCAATTAACTTGAAATAAGGAAAAAACAACTTACAAATAACTTTTCAGCAACATATACGAGCTTATGTTAAGTCAATAATTCAGATTAATTCACTTATAAAGAGATATTTTGCCCATGTCAACCATTTCCTGGTTCCAGGTCTTGCAATTTTTAATTAACAATTGTTGTAATAAATTGTGCGTATCTCACCTAAAGGTTCATTAGGGTTGAATGGAGGAAGTTTGACGTTTGTGTCGACACAAGATTTCTTTGATTCAGGTCCGGATATCTCCATCTTCCGTTTACTAGGGGCTGAAAAGAAAGGACTGATTAACATAATAATAGTGTTGGAACTATTAATACAGGTCATTATGAGCAACATGGCAGATTTATGTTTCTGCTGGTGGCCATTCACCAACTTAACAATTAGAAAATAATTCTGTTTGTGTGGAAAATGCTTGCGTTCTTCTTATTCTGTTTTTTTTTTTTTTTGGTATGGATGTTACTGACGCACTTGAACATAAGCTCAGTAGGCTATCTGAGCCGTTGTCATGGCAATGGACAACAAGTTTGGCTTCCGGCTGCGAGGCCAAACTTGTCATTTGATGAAATAAAAGTACAAGCAGCCGTTAACCACAATGACTGCCAGCCCTCGGTGTAATCACGAATTTGCAGCGAACACTTTTTTACAAGGTAAGAAAATTAACGTTCATACACTTCATAAGTAAGTATGATTAGAGAGATATCAAATATCGCATTATGGAGAAGGCAACGCGTCTAACCGTTGGTAACCATGGAGACAACGCCGCGCCGTAGTGTAGCCTAGCATGTATGGAAAAAAAAAAAAACTGGTTAGCATCTCGGCTTTTGTTCGTTTTTAAGGCTGCTCTGGTGTAAAGGGAAACCCTGTTTATAACACAGCGACATAAATCACGTGGCGTGAATTCAGGCAGAGTGGGTAACCAGATCAACAGGTCAGGAGGGAGGAGGTACGGCTCGCTTTCTAAGCTAGCTGCTAGCTGTTTCAGGCTTTTGTACATACCGCCGTCTGTACCGCACCACCCAGGTGTGCTACGTTCACAGACAAATTAGCTCGACAAGAACAAGTAGAAGCCACGAATAAACCGACAAAAAACAACTTTGGAAAACAATTTCAGTCGCTCAGTTCAATACTCCCGATCCTCATTTCCGACATCCATCATGACGCCTCCAATGATTAAGTGACGCACTTGAAAAGTGTCAAAAGCGGCTAATTGGCGCTATCCAATCTAGTTACAGCAACCACGTAATCGGTGTTTATGGAGTGTTTATGGATTTTATACTGTTCATCTGCTAAAGCACTAACTACCTCTCTAACATTTATTGAAGCAGATGGTAAATATTTTCTTTTTTTTTACCCTTAGCGTCTTCTTTTCTGTCCTCAGGTTCTTTCGGAGTCTGCCCATCAGGAGATTCAGACTTCTTCCCTCTGGTGGATTTCCTCACTGAAACAGACGATAAATTAGCCGGATTTTCTCGTGTTTTGCCGTTCTGGTGTCAGAATAAGAGCTGGAAATCCGTCCGCCTCACCAGGAGTCGTCCCCGCCGTGTTCTTGGCTCGATTGCGCCTCCTGGTGGATGTGGCTTCTTGTTCCTGGTCTTCAGTCTCTGTGACGCTGTCTGAGATTTCTGATGATGGTTCCTGCTCACAGCGTGTTGGTGAAACATCTCCAGAAGACTTTTCTTCATTTTTGGTTTGTTCCTGTGAATCTGGGGCATCTTTCCTTCTTCTTGTTGGAGTTTTGTCTTCTTTTCCTTCATCTGGAGTTATTTTCTTTCCTCTGGTAGATCTTGTTGTGATAGTTGGTTCTTTAGTGTCAACTTTATCTTGTTTTGATCCCTTAGTTGATCTTCTAGTTGAGGTTTTAGTGAGAGATTGATCCTCAACCATTTCGCCAGAGTCTTTATCTTCTTCCCCCGCCTCAGTCTCTCCACTGCCCTCCTTTGTTTGAGTCTCAGATTGTTTACCTGGTGAATTTTCTCCCTCTTCAGACACAGAAACGCAGGTTTCCTTGTTCGGTTTTACAGTCAAACCTGCGTCTTCGACCTTCTGATGTTTGTCTGTCTCAGAAGCTTCAAGGTCATCAGTGGCGCTCTTCTTATCACAAATAACTGCGTTCGTCTCTTTGCCCTCAATGCCTTCCTGATCTCCATCATGGCTAATCTCAGATTCTTTATTTGTTTCTTCATAATGTTCACCTACTCTGTTCTCTATGCTTTTGCCATTTTCATCTTTTTGCATCTCCTTTTTGGTCATCTCTCCAAGTGTTTTATCTGAAGAATCTGCCTCTGGATTCTGGTTTTGGTTGTTTAAGTCCAAGTTCTCTCCATCTTGTGAGGTCTCTGGTTCTGCGTTTCCCTCCTTACAGTCAGATTTGACCATTGCACTCTCGTTTTCCTGTGACATCCTGACACCTGAAGATGATGAAAGAGCTCCCCGAGTCTCTGAATCTGAATAAGAAGAAGGTTTGTGTGGAAGTCTAATGTCTTTCAATTTGGGTGATGAAGACGGTGAGCGCTTGTTTTTAGCGGACAGCGTCGAGGTCTCGTCTGAGCTCTGCTCCTCACTTCTCTTTTCAGGACTCTGTTTTGATAAAGATACGTTATGCTTAACAACAGTGAGCAACTGAGAAAATATCTTTCATGTTATTCAAAAACCACCAGGTTGAAACCAGTCAAGGCATTTCCTGGATTTCAAGCTCAAATTTAAGACTTTTTAAGATCATTATGAATGAAATTTAATGTGCAAACTTTATCAAGCCAACTGGCTTGATAAATATGGACTTACACAAAAAATGCTAGCTAGTTAGCAAGCTAGCTATAGCAGTGAGTTAGTGATAGTTTCACATGAAATGCAGATGTTTGAACGTGAAGCAGCAATTTTTTGATATAAAAAGTTATAGTCAACTAAAAAGTACTGTTTTACTTATATTAATCCAATATAAGTAAAATTCATTCAATGTGGGAATACTTTTAAGAGTTTATTTGGTGTGGGGAGATTTAAATGTTTGTAGGTTTTGACTACGACAGGAGCAGGAAATCATAAGATCTCGTATCTTCTGCCTGCTGCTTTTTGAACAATGAATAATGTAAAATTGAGTGTCAATCGGCAAGATAATTGTTTTTCTTTTTTTTCACTTTTTGTCTGTTTGAAAAAAACAAAAAATAAAAAAATTTAATCATTTCACTTTTTAGATGCACTGTAGCTCAAGCTATAATCGCTATAAAACAGGCATGGGACTGATATTAAATACATCGAAATAAAATAAAATAATCATAAAAAAAAAACCATTTAGCTTGAAATGGAGTGAGAAGAAGAAATTTAACACGTATAAAAAACAAAAAGTCACCTGTTGTCTTTGTGTGGAGCTTCTTTGTTGGACTTTGAACTGAAGAACCAGAGATTTAATCACATTAAAACTGTTCAGATCCATTTTAGGAAGCTCTACGTTTTCGTCCTTTGACTCGACCGGACTTGCAGTTTCCGGCGCAGAGCAGCTTGTTGAATCTGCTTCATTTCCATCTGCTGCCTCCATGTCAGACACAGCTGATGCGGAGTCGGCCGTGTTCTCGGCTTCATGTTTCTCCTGAGTCGCTGCATCACCTGATCCTGCTGCGGGTTCAGCAGAAGGAATGGGCTCAGCAGAATCTGGGGTTCTGGAGCTTGTTGCCTTGTTATCAAGAGGCGGTTCTGGACTTTTCACAGGACTGGGCTTGGTGTGGTTTTCCTCTGGGTCCAGTTCCAGGTGTACTGGGATGTCTTTGTAACCCAGAAGGTGAAGTTTCCTGCTCTTTACACTGAAAGTGACATCAGGAAAAACAGGCGTAGTCACACGAAAAACAAAAACAAACGCAATGTTCATTTCTATAGAATACAATCCAATTGTTTGTGATGTAAAAAAATTAAACAATCACTTTTCAGATTGTAATCAAAACACTGCAACTAACTGTTTTATGCAGCTTTTGAATGAATTTCAATGTTGGATCTTAAAGGGCTTCAATTAGTAATCAAATAATCAACAGATTTTTTTGCTGATAAACTGTTTGTGAGACAGTTAATATGTCAAAAGCTGCTAATGCCATCTGAAGAAATGCAAAAATCCTGATCAAAAACAACCAATCGGAGCCAGAAGGTGGGTCTTCACATCAACAATCAACCTCATGTGCTCCTAGCGGAGAAACGACTTACCATCACAGGAAAACTGCTTATCGGTGACCATGCTAACTAGCCTAGCGTTCCTGATAGGCTATGCTAGCTGTAGCGTAGCAGACAGAAAGGGGTGGGAGGTTAGCAGTACGGAGAGTGATTGACAGCACTAGGAGCCTTCTGATTGACAGATTAAACTATCATAACATGGTGACAGTTTAAACAAATATAAAAAAAAAATGTTTCACCATAAATTAAATACTGCAGCTTTAGGGGCACTATCTGTATGCACGGAAATTTTGACATTTTCATGCAAATTTTGACTTGTTCTGCAATATTTTGCATAAAATTGTCTCAGTGCTGCCATCTTTGTCACTAGTTGGTTTAAAAAAAAAAAAAGGTCGCCAGAGGGCTCCAAACATTCTGCTAAATATAGTGACAGTCATTAAGGTAGCAACAGTGTTTCACTTGCCCTGACCCCTCTGTATCTCCACACTTGGCCACGCCCCTCAGTGTTTCTTGGCTCCGCCCACTTTGACATTTTTCAACATTTTCCAGTGGGTGGAGTTTGCTTTCACAGTTACACTTTGAACCTATATGGAGTCTGATAAACTTCACATAAAGCTACAACTTTCCTCAGGGGATTTTATTAATATTTGCTCCTTCACGTCCTTTTAGCTGGTTTGCCAAGAAGCTCCAAAAATCAAAACAATCTCATTATATAAACGTATCAGTCAGGAGAAAGCTACTAAAAATAACTCCAGAGCCATAACATCCAAATAGTTCATTAACCTTGACCTAAATTACAGAAAGTTAAATACTTACGGTTCAATGGGTCCAACTTGCTTCCTGCATAATGACAAAGAGAAGCTACTTTAGGAAGAGAGAGGTTTGATCTAAGACGTGACTGCTATGAGTGAAACTCCTGAACTTACCAATTGTCACATTTTTTACACAATTTTGGTAGCAGCATGTTCTCCACCACCTTTGTTACTCCGCTGGATGATGTCATCTCAATATAAATCTGTTAAAAGATAATCATGGACAGAGAAAATTAATAAATGAAAGATGACCATAATGTATAGGTTTGCGGTTTATGTTTTTAGTATAAAAATAATCACTTTCTTCAAGAAAGAAAATGTGTAACTAAATATATTATTTGCATTTAATTTTTTTATGTTGATTTTTGACAATAAAGAAGGAAATTGAGCCCAAAGAAGTAACATTTCTAACTGGAATGAGCAATCTATCAGCGAAACTAGAAACCTAAAGGTTGCCTTAATTACGAGAATAAAGTCATGGCATTATTAAAATAGAGACGCAATATTACCAGAAGGAAGTTGTATAATTATGAGAACAAAAGTTATTTTAATCAGAAAAAACACTTCAAGATCTGAAATGATCAGTTCAGTAAGTCCATCTGGTTCTTCTTTTGAACTAGACAAATTCATTTGCACAACAATTTCAAAGTCCTACCTCTAATAATCTTTTAACACATCAGCATCAAAGTAAATAAAACTTTCCTGCCAAGTATAACTTGATCACATTCCTTAATTTGACTCTTTTCACAAAATCTTTACTTTATTCTCATAAATTCTGTTTTTATTCTGACTTTACTGTAATATTATGACTGTTCCTGCATTATTGCGACTTTCTTCCCCGTCTTGCCGTGACTTTGTTCCCGTATTATCGCAACTTTGGAGTAAAACTCAGGTCAGGTAATGTCGCACCCGGTCAGCAAGCGGCAGGAAGTTGGTAAAAGTAGCGATGTTCGCCACCTTATCCATGACCATCATGACGATATGCTTGTTAAACGCTGAAACCTCGATGCAGAGCAGTCGCTCCTCCAAGCCCTCTGGTTCTGGGACAGGCTGGAATAAAAGTAGCTGATTGGTTTTCCACAAGTAGCTGATTCGGAACCGTAAACTGATGAAAAAAAGTGACAAAATCACTCACGCTGTTGCTCCATTTCATCAGAGTTTTGTACAAGGTCACCTGTAAAAAAAAAAAAAAAATAGCAAGAACGCAAAGTAAACATCAACAGGACAAAAAGCAGGAATGACTAGAAGTGCGATTATAATTGTGTCCAAAATAAAAGCTATTACTTTAAAACTAAAAGACTTGTCATTGTAAATACTTGGAATATGGTGCTTACAAAAACTGGTCTGTGCTAAATTGTCAAAAGCTGTAACCACCAGCACAAAAGCATTAAACCAGTGCGGTATTTGGTAGAAGTAAATGCTAAAGCGCTAACTTGTTTTCAAATAATATCTGCCTTTGAAAGAGCACCAATGGAATTTTGACATCATAATTTAAATGTATTCCCTTAGATGTTATATTTATGTTTATATCTTGTTATCCAATGTCCGTATTTTGTTCTGTTTCTGTACGTTTCTTGCATCAAATACAGTTAATGGTGGGGAAAAAAAGTTTTCATCCACTTCAAAATAAGAGCGTAAACTTGAAAAATTATTAACAGCTGATAATAAAAACTTTACAGATGTCGAACTTTATTAAACTGAAAGATTACAAAACAACCAAGTAAATAAACACTTTGGAATTTATCTGGAAACTTGATTTACACGCAATAAACGTGTTCAAGAATAGTAAAAGCACTAAACAAAAAATTTGTTCCAATATTAGCAGAATTGTGCCAACCACTGAGGTGGTATATCAAATTATCTGTAGGACCTCTAAGTTTTAATACCTCGTCATCTGGAAGGGGGAGATTAGTCCGCACCAAATAGGCGTAGATAGTGGAGCCTTTGAAGGTAATTGGCTTTGCGAAGCAATCTGCAAAAAAGTTGAAGCAAGAATGCCAGTTCTGAAAGCACACGAACGCCTAGAGGTGAAAAAGTGAGAAGAGAGTCTCATGAAAACCATTTTTCATGAGTCAGGAATGTCACAGACAAACGTCAGTATTTCTTTACCCTCTTCTGTAGAGGTAAAACCATCACATTGTAGTAGAGTGTGTGAAGATTCTGCACATGAAAATATTTCCACACTAGCGCCGCTACGTCCTTGTGTGTGTAGGTTTCATTTGACAAACCGGTCAACATGATTTTTGGGTCTTTGAAACCTTTCGACATACATTTCTACAGGGATCAAGATAGAAAAGTTAAACAATTATGCAAAAAAAAAAAACAGCAAGAACAGAAACTACTGCAGATGAAACTTTTTTAAAGCCGTTTAAAATTAATAAAATCAAATGGAGTAAAATAACAGAATTACTCAGTGCAGACTGAATGAAAATCTTGAGAACAGAAAAAAACTCTTACCTTTATCCTTTTTATTGAAGACTTTTCCCAATAAGCTGGGAGTAAAAAAAAAAAAAATTACAAAGTGAAAAAAGTGAAACATACAAACTCAACCTGCAGAGAAACATAAAAGATGAAATTGTAACATTTTAAAAAATGTCCATTTGTATGAGTTTCCCCAAATGAGGCTGATGAACCAACTTCAGTGTTTCATAAAGAATCAGGCTTATTTGGATGGTTTTATTCCCTGCTTTGTAAAATAAATCCTCATTTGAAAACTTCTTTTTCTGTTTAGCCAGGTTAGCTATGCTACGATGCTGATAAGAAGCAAATGAGAACGTAATAATTCTTGATATATTTCTGTAAAAGTAAGCAAAAAATAATATATTCCAAAAAAACAAAAAACAAAACCCAAACTTGACATTTAGTGATCAGATCAATGAAGAAGTAAAAGTCACATTGCTATGAGATGCGTAAGTTTACCTTACCTGGGATGTTGAACCAAGGAGATGCAGTAGGGAACAAAAAAGGTCTAGTTGTCATGGTAACCCAAAATGGTGCCGTGGAACCAATGGGGATGACGACTTTTGGATTTGGGATGGCTGCATTTGCCACACGAAGGCTCATGTCCGGCAAAGCCAGTCCTGGACTTCTTGGTGCTGCAAAGAGGAAAAAAAATTAATCTGAAGCATCTTCAAATAAATTTCTAAAAATATTTTCTCGCCAAGCTTTCTGGCATTTAGCAAACGGAAATAATTTAGGTAATTCGAGCTAAGCAACAACAAGAAATGTTTGGTTGGATTTAACCTCAGATGGCAAGAAGAAAATTATAAAATATATATATATATATACACACAGGTGCTGGTCAAAAAAGTTGATTTAAGTCAGTAATTCCATTCAAAAAGTGAAACTTGTATACTTTATTTATTTGTTATATACACACTGATACATTTCAAATGATTTTTTTCTTTTAAATGTTGGAAAACCCCAAATCCAGTATCTCAGAAAATTTGAATATTACTTAAGACCAATAAAGAAAAAGTATTTTTGGAAATGTTGGCCCACTGAAAAGTATGAGCATATGCAGCACTCGGTACTTAGTTGGGGCTCCTTTTGCCTGGGTTACTGCAGCAATGCAGCGCGACATGGAGTCTGTGGCACTGCTCAGGTGTTATGAGAGCCCAAGTTTCTCTGATAATGAGCTTCAGCTCTTCTAAATTGTTGGGTCTGGTGTTTCACATCTTCCTCTTCATAATACACAACAGATTTTCTATGGAGTTACGTTCAGGAGAGTTTCCTGGCCAATTAAGAACAGGATCCTTAAAGCAGGAAATGGTGCTTTGGCACTGTGTGCATTTGCTAAGTCATGTTTGAAAATTTAATTTGTGGAGATGCAGGAAACACGAAGTGCTTCCTGCATCTCAGCAGCAGGAAGCATGAAGTGCTCTTAAACATCCTGGTACATGGCTGCATTGACCTCGGATCTCAGAGAAAACACAGTGGACCAACACCAGCAGATGACACGGCACCCCAAACCATGACTGGACCTTCTGTCTTCCTCCAGACTCTGGGATTTTAACTTCCAAAGCAAATGCAACATTGACTTTCATCAGAGAACATAACTTTGGGCCACAGAGCAGCAGTTCAGTCCTGTCTGTCTTCAGCCCGGGCAAGATGCTTCTGGTGCCGTCTCTTGTTCAAGAGTAGCTTGACAACAGGAATGCGACAGCTGAAATCCATGTCCTTCATTTGTCTGAGTGTGGTGGTTCTTGAACACCGACTCCAGCTGCAGTCCACTCTTTGTAAATTTTCCTCACATTTTAAAATGGGTTTTGTTTCACAATCCTCAGCAGGGTGCAGTTATCCTGATTGCTTATCCACTTTTTTTCTACATCTTTTCCTTCCCTTCGCCTCTCTATGAATGTGTTTGAACACAGAGCTCTGTGCAGAGCCAGCTTCTTTACCAATGACGTTTGTGTCTTGCCCTCTTGTGAAAGGTGTCAAAGGTCATCTTTTGGACAACTGTCAGGTTAGCAGTCATCCCCAGGATCATAGCCTGCAAAACTGGCCTGGGAGACAATTTAAAAGCGTTTGCAGGCATTTTGAGTCAATCAGCTGATTAGTGTGTGGCACCAGGGGTCTTCAAAAATGAACCTTTTCACAATTTTCTAATCTTCTCACATACTGAATTTGAAGTTTTCATTAGTTGTCAGTAATAACCATCAACACTAAAAGAAATAAACATTTCAGTTTGTATGTAATGAATGAATATAATATACAAATTTTACTTTTTGAATGGAATTATTGATTTAAAGTTTTTCATGATATTCAAATCCACCATCTCTGACCCCCATTAATACATTTCACTAATACAGTTGCCGCTTTATAATTTGATGAATAATAAAACATTTTTTAACATTTGTGCCCATGGAATTGATGGATCCGTACCTTTTTTTAAAGTTATCTTACCACCTTTTTTTACAAAGTAAGAAGAAATATTCCTCCATTTTCTTTGACTTTCAGTAACCGTAACACAATGAGCACATTAGTTAATGGTTTATGTTGTCTCACAAGGAGGCTTTTGCAGTGTTTTAAGACTCACGCTTTGATCTGTAGGATGATATTGGCAGCCTCAGCCTGAATACTTTGTAGGAGCGACGATCCTTCAGGAAGCTGTGCCAAACTCCGATCCGATCAGCGTCAAGAAAAGTTTGAAATTCAACAAAAACCTGAAACGCCCAAAACACAATGTCACATTTCCACACAAACATCTCTTATCGAGTGTGTTTGTGGTTGATTTTTACCTTGTTGAGCAGCGGCAGGTAGTTTATAACACTCCCAGTCTTTCGCAGCTCTTCTCTGAGATCTCTGGCTTCATTTACTGAGATGTTGTGGATGTAAACGACTTCTGTCTGATTACAGTCTACCTGTAGATGCTGTTAGAGAAGATCAACAAAAGGATTGGTTTGCTGCCGTAAAAGTTTGAGTCGTGGTGTACCGATACTTTCTTTGTGGTTTAATCTATATGAAGTTATGGAATGAGTCAGTGCGTTGTGAGATACTTACAAATTTTGTGAAACTCATCAAGAATTTATAAATGCCAAACTGGAAAGAAACAAAATAAAAACCTGAATGTCATCTGCAAACATAGTTAGGTTTGTTGAGCTAAACTGTATTATTGTCGATGGTAACATCATGGGGATTTAACTTGTTCTTGATTCCTGCACAACTTAAAAATTGCTAGAAATATATCACTAACACAAAATTTGAGACAAACTTACTAAATTCGATGGTTCTTTGCGTTTTATGACACCGAATTTAAGCTTGGACCCTTTGAAGAGGATGTCCTCCTTGGATGACATCAGTTTTTGCACTGCCTCTATATTTGGAAAAACAACAAAGGCCTGAAAGGAAAACAAACAGAAAAGTTAACAGGAGAAAAAAAAAAAAAATCTGTTGAGAAAGAAAAGGAAGAATGGCACTTACTATTTGAGACCGAGGAAGGATGAAAATTTTGTCATTTTCACTCTGAATGCCAAACGTCTGGAGCAGAGCGATGACTTCAGCTTCTGTGTAGCAGCCGTCACCAAAGTCTGGCAGGTTCAGGATGACCAGAGTCGCTTTGAGAGAAAGCAACTGGAGACAAACGATAAAAAACTTTATTCTAGAGCAACTAACATTTAGGGAGAATTATTACACGTAGCGTTTTAATTATCGATTTAACAGCCGTTCAGAATGTCAAAAAGTACAAAATGTCACCACAGCATTCAGAAATGTCAAAATCTGTTAATTTCATAGCCATGAATTATCTACAGGAGCAACTTTCTCGGTGTCTGAGCTAAATGAGTGATGGATTGTTTAGTATCTTTTCGACTTCTCTTTCAAGCTTCACATGTGAAATATTAGCTTAAAGAAAAATTTCAGGGACAAAGATGTGCCATTGCTCTCAAAATTATTTCAACGCTTCATTCAACTGCTTCCATTCACTGCTGCTATGCTTTCCTGGACAAATTCCCCCATACATTTTCACCGTGTGAACCGGAGGCTTCACTATCCCTACTTAGGCTGTAGAGCTGGACAATAAATCTATAATAATATATATATTGCGTGATCTGTATCAATAATACGTCTGATGGATTATTTCATATTCAGTGTAGACAATATTCACTGAAATCTCACGGCTAGCTAAGCGATGTTGGTGGAATCAAATCACTCACTTTCTCTTTGGTTACCTAGCAACGACTCTCTGACTCTTTGGTTACCTAGCAACGACTCTCTGACTCTTTGGTTACCTAGCAATGACTTGCCGAGTAACTGGCACGACAGCAGTTAAAGATTTCGCCCCATAACTAACCATAACACGTCATCAGTTTGGCAGTATTTCAGATATTTAAAACTAATAATTACCGATAGCAACCGATATAAAACACTTATTGCGATATATTTTTCAGCCATATCGTCCAGCCCCATTTAACTTTTGAACTTGCTTAAGGTTTGTACATTATCTCATCAGTTTCTGATGTATGTTTTGAATCAGGACAATAAAGTCATGGAGGTGATAACTACACAGAGCCCAAACGCAAATATATCAGCACAAACTGAATGAAAAAAAACAGCTTTTCTGCAAATGAACAACCAGAAAAGACAGGAAAGAAACCCAAACAAAGACTATTATGTTTACTTTTTTTATATATATATATAAAAAAATATGTTTTTAAAAATGTATTTTAAAAAGGAGCAGAGCTTGTTTAAGTATACTTACTGTTGAAGGAGCGATGAACGCAGAGACCCAGCCTGTTAACAAGAGCCAGAGATTAATAAAGAGCCGAACTGGAGCGGTTCAACAGATATCGCTGAGCTCTGCAGCTCTTACTGAAAATTGTTGACATGTTCAGGGAATTTTCAATCGTTTCTCCAGGAGTTAAAAGGGAATCAGGTGAATTTGTGGCAGCAGTTCTGTCAGATGCAGGAACTTCAGTTGTCACAGCTGAAACTTTCTGGTCCTTAAATGCTAAAAAAAAAAATAATAATAATAAAATTGTTTATGTTTCAAAAAAGCTTTTCAGAACTTTAGTTTGTCAATTACTGACTCAAAGAAAAATCTATTTTTAAACATAAAATTTATGTAACTCCTCTGAATAATAAAAATAACTTTTTTAAGTAGTAGTGGTAGTAAAATACTTCAAATTTAATCCCAAACTGTAGTTTAATTTACTCTAATAAACAAATATTGCAGCTAAAAGTACCTGAGGTTCCTGTTTTCTGCTGTTGGGTTTTTACTGAGGCCTGTGGTCCCTGAGATGGACCAGTCAAAGTTTCATTGTTTGCAGTTTTTTCTGTTAGCGGCGGATTTTCGCTGGGTTTCACTTCTTCTTTGGCTTCACCAGAACCTTTGACCTCTGTTTGTTCCATCTCCTTCAGCTTTGCTGGTTTAGCATCTTCGCTAACTTGTGGCTGGACGTCTTTAACTGCTTCTGCTTCTTCCTTCTTTTCAGTCATTGTTTCTCTTCTCGTTTCTGTCGTCTTTTCTGCAGATTCTTGAACCTTTTCAGAGATACACACTTGTTTTTCTGAAACGGTACATATGGAGGCCACGTTTTTGTTCTCTGCCTTAACTTTTTCTACCTTTTCTTCCATATTAGCTTCTGTTTCAGCCACATTCTCCTTACAGGTTTGAGGCGTTTTTGTTTCCGATGATACATTTTCTTTGTCTGCTGAGAAAATGCCGGACATTTCTGCAGAATATCCGACATGTCCTTGGACTCCAGGCTGTGTCTTTTCATCAGAAGCAGCAGCAATAGGAAGCTGTGCTTCACTGCTTTCAGCTGGAGTTGTAGTCTCAACATGTTCGTCGTCCAGGTTCAGGTTTACTGTGATCTTAGCGGATTCGTCAAGATGCTGCTTCAGGCTCTTCACTCTGAAATTAAACAAGAATATTAAAAAAATTAAATAAAAAGATTCTTCAATAAAGATGAACAAAATTTAAATGTTTTAACAGCTACACTAAGTCACTGATAACGCAGTTAAAAATAAAATACTCACGATTCAAGGCTTTGGATGTTTGGCCTGTGCAGGGAAAAACAAAACAGTTTAAACTAGACGTGAAACTGGTAAAAAAAAAAAAAAAAAAAAAAGTTAACCGTTTGCTACAATACGCACCAATCCTTATCAGTATTCTCCAGCACTTTAGTGACGCCGCTTGAATCTACCATCTCAATGCAAATCTGACACAGAAACACATTCATGCACATTAAAACAGAAAACTATTTATTTGTAAGTGCTTTGATTTAGGACAAGATTGTCACGTTACGCGTCTCAAATAAAAAGAAAATGAAAAGAAGGAAATAAGGTTTATTTATAAAAAGAACAAAAAAGCACTTATAAATAACAAACGGTCCAAAACGTATCAGATTTTTTTAGAACCAGAACCAAACATGGAGAAGCAGCATTCAGCTTCTATGCACAAAAAAAAAAAATCAGGAACAAACTTCCAGAAAACTGCAAAACATCTGAAACACTGAATTCCTTTAAATCTAGACTGAAAATCCACCTGGTTGAAGTTCCTTCTGAAACATAA
Source organism: Girardinus metallicus (assembly GCA_903067095.1). Lineage (NCBI taxonomy): Eukaryota > Metazoa > Chordata > Actinopteri > Cyprinodontiformes > Poeciliidae > Girardinus > Girardinus metallicus. The sequence continues at coordinate 65,079 of CAEGAE010001608.1, forward strand.
TCAGTCAAACATCGATCAATATATTGATTTTAACGATGGAACTTGATAAAATGCAATGTCTGTTACTTGTTTTCACAACTAAATGATGTTTATAATGAGGTTTTTTTATGTTTTCATAAAGTAAAGCACTTTGACCTGCCTTGTTGCTGAAACATGCGATGTAAATAAACTTGATTGGCTGATCGATCGATACACATTATCAAACGTCAGTGGAGGCGTCGGTGTCGTCGTACCCTGTTGGCGAGCGGCAGAAAGCTGACGATCGGAGCGATGGACGCCACCTTCTTCAAGACATGGATGATGAGGTACACAGAAATGTCGGCCATCACCACGACGACCAGTCGCTCCTCCAGACCCTCGAGCTCCGGAACGTGCTGGAGAACAACAGACAGTTGATTAAAAACGGGATCAGAAGAAGGAAACTGTCGATGAAGGAAGAGAGACTTACAGCGTTGCTCCATTTCATCATATTCCTGTACATAACCCCCTGGAAAAAATGATCAATACAAAAACTGTTTACTTTTTATTTTTATACATAGCATAATGAGTCCAAAACAGATGCACTATATCACTGAAAAGTTCATTCAAAAGGGATCTAATATATTCATTACACACAGAGCGACATATTTAAAATCTTTGTGTTCATCTTGATTATGCAATTTTCTATTCCCAATACAGACCAAAATCAAAGATTCAGCATTTGCTGATTTCCAGCCCAATACTTTAGTAGTAATCTAATAAAGGCCTGAGAATTCAGTAGATAAATATCTGAAATGCTGCCAAACTGCTGGTTTTATCCACAGTTTTCACTCCTCACTGCTGCTGTTTACTTTTAAGGAGTTATAATGATCAATGGTGAAACATTAAACTGCTTTGGTGGCAGTTACTCAGCAGGTCGTTGCTAGGTAACCACAGTGAGTGAGTTGCTAGGTAACCACGGAGTGAGTGAGTTAGTGGATTCCACCAATATAGCTTAGCTATGTTGGTGGAATGCCCCAGAAATCTATGCGGTTCTGGCTCGGAGTTCAATGAAATGATTGGATATTCTATTGATATTGATCATGCGTCTATAGCAGTATATACTGTTATTGATTTATTGTCCAGTACTAGTTTTACTCAGGAGAATCCAGGGGCAGATTTACCTCAGTGTGACCAGAAAGCATTTCCTGTAAAACCTGGTGGATAAACAGCTTGGAGTTTTTGATGGAAGCTGGACTTTTGAAGAAATCTTCAACAAAATTGTAGCACGACATCCAGTTGGTGAAGAAAACAAAAGCCTAAAACACAATGAAAGCATAAAGTCAAAACGCATTTATAGTTAGTGTTTGTTAAATGGGTTTAGTGATCCTGAAAAAGCTGGAGGAACAGCAGAATCTGTTTTCTCACCCTCCTCTGCAGAGGGAGGACCAGGATGTTGTAGTAGAGAGTCTGAAGGTTCTGCTTGGGGAAATAACTCCACACCAGCTTGGCGACGTCTTCGTGTTTGTAGTTTCCTTCAGGTAAACCCGTCAGCATGATGACAGAGGCCCCGGGGCCCTTATTGGCAGGTGTCTGCAGGGGTCAAAAACACAAGATTATTTTTGTGATACACTGAGATTTTTCAGGAGAAATTTGCTCATCCTAGGTGAATAAAGAATATATATATATTAGAGGTGTGCCGATCGATTATTGGCCGATTTCCTTGAAAAAGTGTATGATTGTGATCGCCGATCACGATCTCTTGTTATCGATCACACATACTGATCACCTGTATCTCACTTCGCAGCCTGCGTGTGCAGCTGATCTCCTCTTTCCTTCACACTGCGCAGGCGCGCAGCAGTAAATCCTAGGCGATGTTGTGTGGAACTTGAACGCTCTGAGAGTGAATGGGGACGTTTGCGTGTTGCGGCGGAAAATTACGTCGGGGGTGAAGAACTTCAAAATGCATCAACACAACGAATCTAATATGGTATTTAAAAAAACAAGCACTTAATGGAGTTTGGCTACATCGAGGCTCAATGCAGGAAAAAAAGGACATCCGGAGCGGCCAGGTAGCAGGTAAAGCAGCGCACAACTACCAGCATTCACCCGGATTAGCATGATTGTCAGAAAGCTAAACAAATAACCCGAAAAGTAATTCAAGTCAACGAGCTGGCGGTGAAAGACGCTGGTTCTGCTTCCACTGTTGAACCGCCGCTACACGCTACTGGTAGTAATATTTCACAGATGGAGCGCCGCTCAACCTCCAACAGGCTGTGAACTCTCACACCAAACATCTGCTTAAAGCTGCAGCATGTAACTTAAAAACAAAAGATTTTACATACGAATTAAAATGTTTGCTGTCCTAACATAAGACAGATAATCTCTGAAAAAAATATTTAACTCCTCTGCCTCCTCCTGACACTCTGCTCAGTCAGAAATATCTGAGCCAGCACAAAACAATGCCATGCTCTCAGGAAGTTTTGATTCAGTAACTCATGATTGTTTATTTTGATGCAGCCTGCATTTGACTTGGAATGAATGTTTCCTTTTTTTCTTGACATATGTACATATATATATATATATATATATATATATATATTTTTTTTTTTTTTTGTCTGTCCAGAACGAAAGCAGTCCGGATAAAACAAGCATTCAGTCAGATGAGGAACGATGGGACACTCCACCGCCTAAACCTCCTCGCATTCGCAGGTAATATTTCATCCTCCTGGCGTTTTCCTGTTAATATTTTTCCAGACAAGCTAAACTCAACCATTAAACGGCGTGAAGAATAAACCAAGTCACATTCATCCTCCACAGAGATGAATTAACAGGTTCACCCCCGGGTTGACGAGGAGGTGGAACCTCTGCTGTTGAACATAGCAGAGGTGGTGTGATGTTGGGAGAAATAAATATATATTACAATACTGTTCGTTTTTGTCAGTGAATACATAACCTGACGAAAGAGAAGCAGTTCCTGGCTCCTGTGCTCTGAATCAACCCACAGACGCAGCCAGCCTTTGGTTTTTGAGTAAGCTTTTGTTTGGCTGGTTATGGCTACCAGAGGCAAAGTTTGTATCCATAAATCATTTTGCAACTCGCTGCAATACTGTGCAACTCTACATAACGTTGGATATAACACAACCAAAGGCAAGTTAAAGTTTTTATCTTTCTCTGTAAACAAAAAGTCTTTAAAGCACATCCAGGCGCTTTGTTTCAGACACCAACTCTTTGATGTGTTTTATATATAAATACATAGTTATCCTCTTTTTTTATATATATAAATATATTATTTCTTTGTTTCTTTTTCATCTTGTTTTTTGCTCATTTCTTCCCTCTCTCTCCTTCCTTCACTTGACATTTTTCTACTTCAGCTATGCAGTATGTGCCCATCAGGGGTTCTGCTCCACTTCTTACAGTCTATCCACAGAATGCAGTACCCTCCCCCCCTTTAACTTGCAGCCATATATAATACTTGACAACTTTTTTAACAAGGTTGAAGGATGCCTAAAAGTTGCCTCAGCACTAAAGCTTTAATGTCTGAGAGGATGTCTTCTTGGCAGGAGGCAGTATATCATTTCATATCTTGCTACATAAAGTTTTGACAAGAAATGTTTGCTTTAGCACCATATTGGGTGGTTGTTGTTTCTCCGCTTGATCATTTATGGCTTTTAGCGAATTCATTGTTCGCACATGCAGCTGCGGCAAAACAGCCTAGATATTTTTGAAGATGGTGTCTTAGGTTTAAACTCGCCAACTAAATTTAAAGGCTTGCTATCAGCTTTGCGGCTTTTATTTCTGTTACCGTAGTTTCAGGCTGGCACATTACAACGGTTTAGGTCATTTCCTTGTCCAAAGTTGAAAAATGTTTAAAAATGATTGAAATAAATTTTAGGAATTGTACAGAACTAGTTTTTGACCCAAGAATGAAAAATTACATGGCGATTTGTCCAGCAAAAAGTTAATTCTAGGACAAACATTGTCAAAAATCAGAAGCTTGATCTAGACATAAAGTACTTAAAACATCCCAGAGACATAAAACTTTGTGACAGTCCCTGTAATTCTCTGGTGAGAGACCACTTTAGACAAAAATTTTAATTAAAATAATTGAATTTTTTTGACAAAGAAAACGGATAAATGGAAAATTCTGGCATCATTCAGGTAGACGTAATTATTTGTACTCTATTTCTGACCAGTATTACCATTAGATCTCCCAATTCTCCTCGCAACTGTTTCCCATAATATTTTATATTGCTTTGTGAAAATCAGTGAAGGGAAGCAGCCAAAAGTCACAACATGTTAGTCATGTTCATTGTCTCCCTCACCCCTCAAATTCTAATGCGAGTCTGCATTCTTCCAACCTAAAAAGTAACATCTGGCTAATACTACATGTTGGCAATTAAAAGTCAGAATGTAAATATTTTGTAAACTGTCATTCACGTGGCTCAGACACTGGAAAAAAAATTAAGGCAGAATATGTTCAGTTTAGTTTAAAAGCATCAATGGATATTAGCAGATGTTTTTGTACAGAGTACACATTAGAATATTTTGTTTTTGGAGAAATCTCACATTCACAAACATTTGCCTCAGTGCTGTTTCTTTTGTCAGGAACATATTTTTGTGTTACACCACCAACCATTTTTCTGAGGTGAACAAAATCAACCAAAGTTCTAGTTTCATAAACATGACAGCATCCGATCTGCTCTTTATTGCTTTCTCTTATCAAATTCAGACTCTTCTACTCTTACTTTCCCTAATTCTTTTCCTTTTTTTTTTTAACTATCTGGTTTGATGGGAAACATTTTCCAGAGCTCCTAATTTTAGGATGTAGCTGTAAGCGAGCTGTTTACTGAAGAGTTTCTTTCCTGTTCTTATTAAAACACACAAATTTGAAGTTTGAAACGCAGCCAAGAGAGCAAGATTTCCTGGAAGTGGGACAGAAGAGGGTATTCTGGGTGTCTCTTATGCCTCCTCTGTCTCTCAAGAAGTAACGTGAAGAACTTATTCAAGCCTAATCTGCTGATGGTACGGGCTATTTTTGTCCAGATAAGCCACGTACTGCCAGCCGCACTCCCACTGGGTCACTTTGGTGAGTGTGTGTATTTAAGGGAAATTATAGTTGTGTGTGTGTGAGAGAGAGATGGAGGGAGATACAGCAGGAAGTGTAAAGGAGTGGAGTCATGGCTTTGTCACGTGCTTATTTACACACACTCGGCTTTTAGTCCTCAATAGCTCTTCAGTTCTCGCTCAGAGAACCTTAAATATTGAAAGAAAGAGCCTTACTACCGACCTCAGTATCTGTGGCCTGCACATACGGTTTGCCACTTTTCTTGGTTGTCAGTGTGAATCTATAGAAATGCACCGGGGGACAGGCAGACGCCTTTCTAAGCTTCCCATCTGGAGCGTCTGCGAAAGCGAGCCGCAGAAACCGTGCCGCTGCTTAAGACGCAACACGCTCTGCAAGGAGAACGTAGCAGAGGAGCTGGATAGAGTAACATCTAGGAGTTACTTAACAGATGCCGTTGTTAATCTTATTATGAAGTGTTTGAATCGTCCCTCGCTACTTCGCATTTCGTTTCCAAGCAGCCAAACCTTTTTCCTAACCTTTTAAGCTGATCCTCTCGGTGGTTCTCTGAGTTTTTCTTTGGACTTTAACCACTTGTCTTCTAATGAGAAAAGCGAGTACTGCTTCAGTCTATCGACCTGAAGGAAAAGCAACGCAGAAAAATAGACAAGTTCATGATTTACCAGTTTAGTATTCCAAACCTCACCTAAGATCATGACATATGGATTATGATAAAAAAAAAAAGACAATAAGCTGATGGTTGTTCTTTTTTAATGATAAGACATTGAGGGTTTTTTTGTTTTGCATTTGTTCTCTAGTAAGGACTGAAGTAGAGAGAGAGCTTGTAAAGCTTATTTAGACCACTTTAATGGACTAAGAATAATAGTAAGCAGGGCTGGAGCGAACCATTATTTTAGTAATCAAGTATTCCATCGATTATTTCGACAATTAATCGATTGGAGAAAAATTGTCACATTCTGCAGGTTTTTCGTTTAACCACTTAAGTCGTTTTCATACAAAATTAGAAAGACAGAAAATGATTTGAATTAATTCCTTTTTTAAATAAGGAAATAAACATTTTATAGCCTAAAAGACAGCAACTTAACTGACTTAACATTCAGTAAACTTCAAAAATACAAAATATTATTTGTACGGTTTTTGCTTAATTACTGCTTTGAGTATGTTTTTTTTTTTTTTTCTTTTGCAAATGGCCTCTTAGCAATAGATCAGTTTCTTAAGATAGTTGACGATTATTTCAATAACAGGCTCATTATGATTAATTTGATAAATTAGTCTTCTTGTGTCTTGTGCAGGTTTTGGTGTTGGTGCCGCTCGTTTCTAGAGAACAGAATGATTTCTGTCCCCTAGAAATCATTCACGTTTCAACTTTAATCTCATGTAGTTTTATACAGATAATCCAAATCCCCATAGGAGCAGTCGGTGTCAGCGGAAGTCGTCATTGTTATTGTTAAATATAATTTTATATGATAGAAATTAGATGTCCTCTTGGGTGGTTGTTCTTTATTAAAGAAAGTAAAAGGATAATGTTTAGCCTGATGCGCTACAGTTTCCAATAGGTGACTTGGGATTCAGCAGGACATTATTACAGTTCGAAACGTTCTGCACTTCAAAAACAAAACTTAATAACTCGACGTTCTACTGCTACAGTATTTATAAAGGAAAGCAAACAACTCGTGGGCTTACTTTCTTCAATGTTTAACAACTTCAGCGTGCCTCAGCTGAGTGTAGCACAGAGACAAATAAACAGTGGAAAGCTCAGCAGTTCGCAGCCTCTTTCAAAGAATAAGCCAGTGACAGCTGTACTCCAGAACTTAGGCTTAATGACAAAGGCTTTTATGGCCCCACTGCCGCACAGAAGGAAAGGAAATCCCCTTGTGCTTCTAGCCTGTCTGACTTTCTGTCTGTCTGCCTTTGATCCAGGCAGCATCATGTGCAGTCACTCCTGCCTCGGCTCTAGCCTCAGTCATGTGCTCTTGAATTAGCACACCACCACATCCTTTCGCTGTTTCTCCGCATCGCTGCCGTTGCATGCGCACCAGCATGTAAACGCCCGTTTTGGGGGAGTGGAACGATGCCTTGGTGTGTAACTGTGTATCCTGTGTGTGATTCACACTTACATGCAGCTGAATTTGTGCAGCACTTAAAGCTCTGCATGACTACTTGCTCATTTTAGATATTTCTTCTTTTTTTTTTTTCAATTTTTTTTTATTTTTTTGAGGCGGGTAATTTACAATCCCTGAGTCTAAAGTTTGTTAAAGAGAAATAAATCAGATTCTAAGGATGTTTTCCAGTTTGCTCAGATACTATTTTAACCGTAAATCCACAAAATATGGACTGAAACTTTCTGAGAGTCGAACCCTGAAATCTGGGACCATGTAATTTGTCTCAGCAGAGCAACTCAGGACTTTACTGCCAGACTTTTTAAAAGCCTGCCCTCTAGCGGTGATATCACATCAGAGGAATATTATTTCTCCCATTAAACAGTGTGTGAAACAAACGGAATGATTCCTAAATTTACCAACTTTGTCTTTTTACCCTCTTTACATCAGAAACTAATCATTTGCTTCCTCTGTGGTTTGGCGTAGTTCGCAGGTGGAAGGTGACGTTAAGGAGGAGATTCTCCAGCCCCCCGAGGCTCACCCCGTGCCCCCGATTCTCACCCCGTCTCCCCCGTCTGCTTTCCCCACCGTCACCAACGTACGGCAGGACAACGACCGCTACCATCCCAAACCTGTCATACATGTCCTGGATACCACACAGCGCGGCCTGAAAGAGGTAAGCCGAAATATATTGTAGTGATCTGTTCATTCATTTTACATTCATTTTACTCATGAAAGATAGTAGAGAGCACAGCATTTCAGTAAAGTTAATTTAAAAAGTTATGAAGCCTGGTTGTGTTGCTCCTTTTGGTAATTTTATGCTAATTGAACATTAGAGGCTTTGTTGTGCATGCAAAATGAAATTATACGTGACTGAGGCTTTATTTACATAAAGATCTTTGAATAAAAAGTGATTTAAGAAAATGAACAAATTCCCTCAAGGTCTGATTCTCATCTCTTCTCCCACAAAACAATAACAAACTCTACTGTGGCTCAGCTTAAACAAGGAAATGAGGGATCTACCATGAGTAGATCTCATAAACTGTACGAAAGTGGTTGGAAAACACCACAGGCAGAAAGCGACAACAACAAAAAAAAACCCTACAATAGACTACACACTAAAATATTACCATTTATTAAAATTTTTGTGCTGTAACAATATGTCACAGGAACGTTTTGTATTTAAAGTTGTCTGTAAAAGTTCCCATGAACAATATTTGGGTTTTTTTTACACTAACAAAACCAGATTTTATTTGTACATCACCAGATTAACTGAATGACCCACCAACAAAATAATGCCTGAATGAGATACAGTCACGAATACAAGCAAAGCTGCTCAGGTTTTGCTCTCGTCATTGTTTGATTGTCTTTCAGTCCGACTGGCATTAAGTTGTTACTGTTTCACAGCTTAATAGGTGCTTTTAAACAAATGTTGACTGCACCGTAAAACCTGATTTGTACTTGTCTTTACTGTTAGCTTTTATTTATAGTTTTTTTTAATGGTACAAAATGAGAAAAAGCTGTTATAAAACAGACTTTCTAGAAAAGAAGCAACAAGTTCCAGAATTGTGCTGAAGCATTGGCTTTATTTATAATAATTATCAGCTTAAATCTAGGGTTGTTTCATCCCATATGAAATAAGAAAATCACAAGATTGCTTTGTTGGATGTCTATTTTTTCTTTCCGGAACGGAGATCACATGTCTCGTTTCTTGCTGATTACAGAAGGGAGACACGAACAAGCAGCAGAACCAGTCCGAATCCAGTCTCAACAAACCTGCCAGCCAATCAGAGCCCAGAGATCCGAATGTACAAAGCCAGAATCAGCAGACTCAGGTCTCGCACCTGGATCTCAACGACAACTACAACAACAAATCTTCGTCAACGTCGACAAAGTCCGAATCGGGCCCGAGCCAGACTCCGACGCCCTCCTCGCCCCTGTCGCCGGTCGTCGAATGCTGCGGCGCCCCTCGGATCGAGAGGAAGCTCAGCATAGAGATCAAGAAGGTGCCGCTGCAGGAAGGACCTCGCAGCTTCGACACCTCCTCCTCCACGGGAGCCAACAATTCGACTAACAGTGGCTCCACACTGCAAAGGGCCCACGCCTTCAAAGCTCGGTCCGGTCCAACCCTGCTGACGTCCAGCTCTTCTCTGTCGGAGGACTCCGGGACGGAGGGGGGGTCAGGCGGATGCGGAGAGAGCCACTCGGACGAGGGCGTCCTAACCAGACCGAACCACCTTCCCGTGACGAGTGACGGCAAGGAGAAGACGCAAGACGCGAAAGCCGGCCACGCGACATGGACGCGCTCCTGCAACAGCCCCGAAAAACCGTTTCCCAAGACCTCCTCGTCCTCTTCTTCCTCGGACAGAGCCGCTCCATCTTCCTCTTCCTCGTCCCACATATCCTCCTCCTCATCGTCGTCGTCCTCCTCCACTCCTGTCAGGACTGCCCTGAGTTTCACCAACCCCCTGCACTCCGATAACTCGGAAGACGAGGGGAACGAGGAGATGTCCGAGCTGAGGGAGAGTTATCATAAAAGCGTCTCCACGGCGACAGGAACTGTGACCACCTCGACTCACCAGGAGACCCAGCAGTCGATCAGGAAGGTGCTGCCCATGTCCATCGCGGGACAGAGCATCCCATCACCCGCTGCAAGCCCAGCAAGTATGTCAAGCTGGTTTTCTAACTCCTCTCCTATATTGCCTCTTAACACCCTTTTGCTTCTCCACTTACACACTTTTTCACTTTTCACATTAAATAATTTACATTTATTTTGTTAGGATTTTGTGTCATAGACCAACTCAAGTTGGTGCATAGTTATTAAGCCTGTCACAATAAATAAGCAATAAATCAGTTAATCGCGCGATGAATTAAAACGAGCACGATAATTTCCATTTGGACAGCAGTCATTAATATTGTTGAAAAGCCGCCATTTTGATAAACAACGAGTAGCTAGTTTGCATTACGTGCCACTTTGGCTGTTTTTCCTGTCTGAAGTGAACAGTTATTAAGTTATGGTTTGTTTAGAAATTATTTTTTTTTTTTATCTTTGAGTGGGTGTACTTGCATTAATATGCCATTAGTTGAATATGGTCTCAAAATGGCAACGCTGTCATTTATCACAATAATTTCTGGGATAATTTGTCGTCCAGCAAAATTTGTTATTGTGACAGGAATAATAACAATTCAGTGGAAGGAAAATGTCACATCTGAAAACATGGTGTGAATTTCTCGCTGATATTATAGCTGCTAGTTTACATATATATGTTATATATATATATATACTTATTTATTTATTGTTGAAAAGGAATGTTATTCGTTAGATCCAAAACTTCTCTATTAATTGAAAATCAATCTATTTTTTAAATTCTTTTAGGCATGGTTAAATAAATTTATTCGCAGATATAAGAACAGGATTTGGGTCACCTTCTTTCAAAATGTTTGCTAAATTTAGCCAAATTTAAGAAATGAAGTAAAAGGGATTTGGGTGCATCATTGTCTTTTCAGTAAAAGCATCTGGAGTTCTACTTATTATTAAAGTTTTAGTTGTTAAAATACAAATACTTTATGTTGTACTTAACGTTTTCCATTGCAAGAAAATTGTCAATAGTAATTTTACCTTGATTAGACATCTAAAGTTTAATAAACAAATTTATATCATTCTTTAGTCTTTTTTGTATTAAGTGTTCTTGTTATAAAATTGAGGCCTTTTCCTTCCACTTCACAATTACCTGCTACTTTGTGTTGGTCTGTTTCCTAAGTCCCTCTAAAGTTTTTGCTTCAAAATGTGGGAAAATTCAAGGATAATTTTTTTTCAAGACACTGTAAATGTCAACAAATTCTCTTAACTTAGTTAAAGAAAAAAAAAAAAAAACCTCATAAGACACGAAGGAAGCTTACAAGCAGAAGTAGTGGGAACAATGCGCAGCACTATTACTCCATGTGTCTTGCTTAAAAGCATGACTTCTCACTAATTGGTTTGGTTTGGTTTGCAAGGAATGCTGCAGACATTTGCAGCCAAACATCTGTCCAAACTCCCTCCTCTTTCCTCCCCTCCTGTCTGTGTTTGTCCAAGCGATCGGTTTGGGAATGAGAGAAATCCTGTGGTTGTGTGTGAACTTGAGTGCATGTCGGATGGCTAAGGATCAACACTGCATGATACTGATTGGTGCCACATTTGTGCACGGCGGGGCTGAACAGAGCAGTGTCACCCTGTTGGCTTGTTTTGTCCTCTGCTGCCATGACTACAGGATGTGGGTTTAGTCAATTGGTGGTGTAAAGGCTGAAATTCCTCCTGATCTTTTATTGATTCTCTTTTTATTTTTATTTTTTCTACTTTAAGATTCTGGTTTATGGTGGTTCAGATGTAACGAGGGCTAATAAGGTTGAGCGTCTTGGCCTGCTTCGCTTTCTGGCACTCTTTTCAGCAGTGGCGGTTTTATTTACCACTGGCTAACGGCGGCTGTTTGATTGTCGCAATGATCTAATGGCTGCTTGTTAATGAGGCGCGCTGAGCAAGCTGCTGCACCGTGGTGGCTGGATGAACTTTATTATTGAATTCATTACTAACAATAGAAGATGTAAGTTACTTTAAACGGAGACGCTCTAATCAGGGTTGGCACTAATGAGAAACTTGAAGACGTGTGGCTGCGTTTTAGTCGTCTGAAGGCTAAAATTATAAGCTTGGATGTCAGATTTTCTAAAGTTTATGTCTCAACAAGAAAAGTCTTCAAATATTTTAATTTGAACAAGCATATTCGGTGTGATTTGCTTGATTAACATATTTGTTGTTATGATTGAAACGCACAGAAGACACTAATAGGAAATCATCATTTACATCAACTAGAAATGATTGTAAATACTAGTGCAGGTCCGCTGGACATATGTTTTAGCATTTATTAAACCTTTTAGTTATTCAAATTTAAGAATATTAATACAATTTCCTACTAGAAACCATCAGCTTAATCATTTTTGTTAATTGAACAATCCAGTATAGGACCTAAATACAGTTGCAGATTGTAATAAATTAAATATAAGATTGTTTATGTGCAGTTATGTTACAACTATTGTTCTGGTTATTGACACCTTTAGGCATGTTTACTGTTGGAGTGACATGCAAATGCTTGAGCCCTTGTAACGACTGCGACGAAAACTGATAAAGAACAGAGCAGTGGTTTTCTATAATAAAGTAATTAAAGGCTCATTTGTACATGTATTATTACAAAGTGTCAGCAAAACTACATTTTCTCCCTCAAATCGAAAACGTTCTGTTCAAGAAAGATATATTGGCTCTCGCTGGCGAGTGAAACCTCAAACTCATTCTTCCTCAAACAACCCAGCTAGAGCAGCAGTAAATCTGCAGCCCAGCTATAAACGTGTCGACTAATCCGGAACACACATCCATAAAATATTAATATGATAGACTGACAAATAAATTAATATAATTTCAAACCTACACAGTGTGCAGGCATAAAACTTTTAAGATGTGAACTGCTTGTCATCTAGGCCTCAAAAACAGTGGTATTGATGGAGGAAGAGGCTTTCTTCTGGAAAGTTAATATTGCGGAGGGTAAATCTCTACAGTGAAAGAAAACATACATAAATATTACTTTAGTACTCAGTCTTTGGAATATTATAATGTCACAATCCCTCCGGAATAATAAATGATATTGGAAACAAGAGCAGCCGTATAAATCATAGCAAATTACTTTCACTTCACTTCTCTTTCTCTTCTCGGCCAGTTGTCAACTTTCCCTCTCGTCTTAACCCAGACTGCTGGGACAGTGACGACTCTCCTCCCCCTCTCCCCGAGAGAACCCCCGAGTCCTTCATGCTGGCCACAGGTGCGTTTGTGTTGGTCACAGTCTTCAGGTGGGTAAATCTGCGATGGCGCAGATTTACTGGGTTGCCTCCATGCTGTCGGCCATCTTTTCCAGAGCTGGATGGACCTGTGAGGCTGAAATACAAAGAAGAGATGAGATGTGTTTAGCAAAGATCCAAGTGGTTGGCTGATTTTTTTAATTTATTTTTTTCTTTTTTTGGGTTGTGATTAATTTTAGCGCTGTGTGTGAAAAGGTAATGGTGTTTTTCTCACGTTTTGTGATGCTCTGCCATCCACACGAATACGTTGGAGCAGAAGTGGTGCTTCTCTGGGAGGCTTTACCACTGTTGCAACACTAGAGGGCAGCATTGACCACAGGTCCAGTGAATTCACACAACAAACGCTTTTTCAGATTTTGTCACATTAAGCCCACATTATGTGATGGACTATCAGAAAGTAGGGCATCATTGTGAAGCAGAAAGAAATAGGTGCACTGGTTGGTTTTTTTGTTTGTTTGTTTTAGTTTTTTACTCAAAAAAGTCTCAAAAGTATGATTGAAATTTGTAGTTCCACTATGTAAACCCAAATTTTGCTGCAGTCACAAACGGTTTATATGCACTTTGAAAGTTTGCAAAATCACAGAATTACACTTTTTAATGTCTAGATGACATGGGGGGGAAAAAAACAGTCTTTTTTTATGTTTTGGGGTTTTTTTATTGTCTAAAAGAGAAAGATTAGTATTTCTGGAGAATACACGGCTTTATACAGTAATTTTTGTGTTGTTGACGTCGATAAATTTTGATTTCTGACACCTGCCGATGTTTTACTCTTAGACTTCCAGACCGTTTTTAAAAATTGAGTTTGGAAAAATCTTGAATTTTGACATTGCAAGTGTGAAGGAACCTTGATTACAGCTGCTGGTGTTTTTTGTTATTTTCCTAGGCACCTCTGCAGACATCTGGATGCCTTATTTGAATTTGATTTAGGTGTGTCGGAGTAAAGGGGACAGAACAGAAACGCATGCCACATTTTTCAGATTTCACATTTAAAAAAGAAAACTTCCTTTTCTTTCCATCTTCCTCATGCCTCATTTTCTTTTGGTCTATCACAAAAAAATTACAATAAATTATATTGAAGGTGAACTGGAAAAATGTAAGTTGTGTGAACATCTTTTCAACGTGGATTTATACGACGGGACAGCAGACAAAGAATTTAAAACCCGAGCCGCGCTTCGGAGTGAAGGTTTAGATTTTCCTCTTTATTTTGGGGGTTGGTAAAGTCTGATTCTGAAAGCAGCATGAGTGGAATGAGAGTGTGACGGCATGTTCCTCTTTTCTCTTAACGTGTCCATGGATAAATCTTTGAAACTGACCGATCGTCTTTCTCTCTCAGATCCTCTGGAAGTGAAAACATCAGCCTTAGCTGAATGGAGCTGCTCACAAAAAGGTACAAACACTCTGGTTGACCTCAATTCTCTCTTTCCTGAGTTGTTTTTGGCTCTTTGCCTCGGTGTGTACAGGAACGATCGCCTCCGTTTATCTTCTTCCAGATTTGTCCGAGTGCTCACGGAGGCGAGCGGAGAAGGAAATGGAAAGCTTTCATGAATTAGCCGCAGAGCGATAATCGTGACAACGGTAGTCAGGGGCAGCTGTTAGAGAAAGAGTGTGAGTAAAGCAGATAAAGAAGAGGGAGAGATAAAACAACTCTGCAGAGAGGTGCAATAAAAATGAGTGCTGTGAGGATTGTTTAATGATTGTCTGTGCCAATTTACTGCTTCAGTGGTTCTGGTGCAGGTCTGCGGCTTCATCCGAAGGGAATTACTCTTTGACTTGGAAGTGTTTTCACTCAGTGCAAATTTTATTTTAAGAAAATCAAGAGACTTCTTTTTATTTGGTCCCATCAAGTCCCAAACCAGTACTGCAGAGAGGTATTTTCTTCCAACTGGAGATCACTTTGAAACAGCTTAGTGCAAAACAAGTCGCATGAAGGTTTCAGCAGCTAATAAAGTCTCTCTTTCACCGTGAATGTCATTGTAAAGGGCACAAAAATACAACAATTGATTAGATTAACAAAAACATACCGTCAGGCTTTATTATTTTTATAATAAAGCCTGAATAATAAATGCTCTGCAAGCCAAGCACATGAAAGCAGGTTAGGACTTTGACTGCAGCTGAAATACAGTACAGGAAGAAAAGGTTTTCTGTACAATCGTGTAAAAAAAAAAAAAAAAAAGTCTAGATCCGGCCCCAAGCAGTAACTGAGATCGGATCAGAACATCTCCAGTCTGACTAATTTAATGTTTAAAAGCCAGACTTTAAATCTGCACTCGTTGTCTTTTCTGGGATCTACCTCCTTATAGCAACTTTGTTAAACTTTGCAACTTTTTAAAGAAGAACGTCTCACAGAAGCACGAGGATCTTCATTGCGAATACTTGTAGCTTCATCCACACTTTAAGTATTTTAACAAGTCTCAAGTGAAGCTCGCCAAAACATTTTTATTAGCAGGTTTGAATCAGTCTGTCTGTTTGTGTTTTTTTTTCTTTTGTTTTTCTTATGTCCAGATGCCTCTGATTGTTCTGAGGCATCGCCGGTGGTGTCTGCATCAGACGGGGGCACAGCAGGAGTTAGCCAAGTAGACCTGGGTGGGTAAGTGTGCCGTCAACCTTCATTAATATATTTTACGTACTGGTTACTTCAGTGGGTTGCACAACTTATTCATATTCCCTTTCCACATTTTGCGATTTTTGCACATTGTTCTTTGACTTTCTGTGCAATGCAGAATACCATCAAACATATTAGTGTTTTTGAACGACCCAGTCAAAGTTCAGACTTCAATTAAATTAAGAATATTGATGTTCGCCGTACAATCTGCCGTTTCTACAAAAAAAGAATTTACAAATTTGTTTCAGTCTCTAGATGTGCAAAGCTGGTAGAGACACAAGCTAAAAGGCTTTCAGCTGTAATTTCAGCGAGCTGCTGTTCCACAAAGTGTCGACACTGCAGTTCTTAAAATATGTCCAAACCACTTCAGGTTTTTATTTGCAAAAAAAAAACCCAAAAACATTTGAAAACCATTCATCATTTTGCCTTTGCGTTACAGTTCTGTGCTACTTTGTGTTGGTCTGTCACATAAATTTCAGCAAAAATCATTGAAGTTTGTGGTTGGAGTGTGACAAAATATGAATAAGTTTAAAGAGGCTTTAGGGGGCACGAGCCTGAAGGGAAAAGAATCGCAGCACATTTGCAGAGAATGTTGCTGAGGGACATGTTTTTGATGTGTGGCGTTGCCTTTGCTGAAGGGAAATCTAGCCTTGGACCACGTATGCAGGAAATATTTGGCTTCAAGAGCAGGCAGAATGGAGGGAAACTTTCTGATGCCATTTATTCCGTCCAAAGAAAAGCAAACCCAGCTAAGAGCCTTTGTCCTTTCAGGGTTCGGTAACCGCTGCACTCAGCCCAAAGGCCCTCGAGAACCCCCTGTGAAGTGGACATGATGGAAGGATCCATCCACCATCGGCAGGATACGAAGTCCTGACTGGTCGGCCCCCCCAAAAAAAAAGAAAAAAAAAAGAAAAGAACAGGCTGGCACACAGGAAAATAAAATAAGAGACTTTTATTTCTGAGTATTTGCTCCTCACATTGTTGACTTCTGTAGAGGCTGACATGGGATCTCTCTCTGTTAAACTGATAGCGGGCTAAAAGAAGAGCCTAGTTTCTGCTTCTTCTTTTTTTCTTTTCTTTTTTTTTTTTTACACTAAATGAAGCGAGATCTAAGAGACTCTTAAACTAGTTTCAAGCCAAATGAGAAGAAAAGCAACTTCATCAGGAAAAGCTAGAGAGCGGGGAAGCAGATCTCTGTCCCAGAAGTGGTTCTGCTGCCTCCCGCTGAACGAACAATCTTCAAAGCGAACTTAGATAATCTCGTACTCATGATGCAACCTTTTCAGTTGGGTATGCAGAGGTTGCCTGGGTACTTTCTCTGACTTCTTTTGTATTGCTGTCTCTCTCTTTGTCTCTTCTTTCTGGTGCTACTTCACACGAGATCAGGATAGATACTAGAGCATTTAGGGTTTACCACCATTCAGTAATTTTTCTAACTGGTTCCACTGTTTTCCAGTTTTATGCCCTGTTTTTTTGCTGGCGTCCGTATGCTAACGGGATTTGCTAATTACGCTGTTGAATAATGACATCCCTTCACCTACTTTCAAAGAGCTTGATTTTACCCTTAAATCTGACTTTGAGTCACTAATGTGTGAGAATTTCCTTTCTCGTGTGCTTTAATCTATTCCCTACCGAGTCTGAGAAACACAAGTACAGAAAGTTGTTGTTTTTTTCTTTCTTTTTCACTGAATCTTTCAGACCAATCAGTTAGATGTAGCTCGGGCTGCAAGATTGATGGGGAGTTTTTAAAACAGCAGAAAATTCATAATAAGTCATTTGCAAAATTGAAAAGGTCAATCGTTTATTTATTAGAACTTAAAATCTAAAAATGAAAATGTACATTTCTGGTTTCACTTTTCGGGCCCCCTGGTAAAGATATGTCAAAAGCCTAAAACTAAATTCATTTTTTATTCCAGTAGCACTATCCTACACTGACGTCAGATTTTTATTTAAGAGTAAATGGTATTAATTAATATTAACAGAAAGACCTCTAGTTGTTTTGTACTCTTATCAGTATTCCCATTGTCTGTGGAAGAGAAACGGGCCCACAGCATCACAGATCCCCTACTGTACTTAACAGTAGGAACAAAATGGTTTTCAGCATCTTCATTCTTTCACACCAAACCCACCTGGACTGATTAATGTGGAAAAGCTTAATATTAATTCTGTCTGACCAAAATGCACAGCTTCTGATCACTGTTCTAGAGCTAACAGAAACTTAGTAAATTATAAAATAGTGGAAAAGTGTAAATTATGAAATGCTTAAGTTGCATTTAGTTCATTGAAAGAGGGACCAACGACTGTTCCAGCTGTGACTTTGTTCAAAAACAATCTTAACTTTCGTTCCCTCACTGAATAAATGTACTGACATTACATGCTGGACTTTTCAACATTTCTCTGTAAGAAATTGTTTCTCTAATAAAAGATGAATATTTTGGGGGGTTTTTTATTATTTGAACAGTTTTTCCACATCTTCACCAGGGGTGTCAGTAGCTCTGGCCAAAAGCCTGTTACTGTTTTTGTCCTCTTCCTAAAATATCTCCTCCTGGCTTCTCACGGTATATCTGTGTTTCAGAGTCTGAATGTTACACCTGAAGCACTTGAAACTGGGATTTGACAGAAATATTAAACCGCCAGCTGCTCCTCTCTCTCTCTCTCAAACACACACACACGCACACACAGACAGGCTAACCCCTGTACCTGTTAATGATCCTATAACACACCAGGAGCAGCTATAAAGACCAAGGACTACTGTTCTGTTCTTAATAACATCACCCTTTTTTTTTTAGCAACAGTGGCTATACAGTATATGCAGTTTTCTTTTCTATAAAGATAAAGAACTGTACAGAGCAGTTTAGATATGTAATGTTTCCTGTTTCTTTTTGCTATTCTTTAAATATTTGTATTAACAGAAGATGTAAGAAGTTCAGTGCATGATGATGATGATTCCTCCCCATAGATAATGTAAGTTATTCTGATATCTTATGGTGAACATGTTCAGGGTTTAATTTTGTTGTTGTTGTTGTTGTTGTTGTTTTCAGACTTTATGGCTAACAGGTTAATAAATGTTGGGCAGAGCAGGAAGCATAGACCACCTACTGGGCCCTGAATGATGACTACAATGGGCTCTGAATAAGATTGTATTAATAATAATAATATTAATGATGGAAATAATAAGTCATTGTTTTTGTAAATGATATTTTGAAAGTTATTTTTGTACACAAAGTTGTTTGTTGTGTCCCACATGCTCACTCAGCTTCTACATTTTATAACATTTCTCACACACACCCCCCACCAGTTATTTTGTGTGCTAACATTTTTTTTTTTTTTTTTGTCATTCACTTAGCTTCTTAAGGTTAAAATTTTTCTTAAAGCTGTGATACTGTACTGATCGCTTCAATTAAGCAGATGTAAGCTGTTGGCGGTTCAGAGTTGCACAAAAAGAAAACACGCAGACAAGAGACACGGGCTATTTAACTGTTTCGTTTTCTCGTTTTTCTGTCTCCGCTTCACTCCTTTATGCAAGCCTCAAACTCAGAAAGGAGCCCGACTGTGCCTTTAAGCGAGAACGCCTCCCATCCTCTCCAGCCTCTCCTTCAATCGTCGTTTGACTAAAATGCGAGTTGATTCGCTGCCTCATCTTCCACCATAACACAAAAACACACTCAAACCCTCTCCAAATGTTTGTATGTTGCAGAAATCAATCAGTAAAGATGAAGCTAAAGTAAACATGTTCCTGTTTTTGTTTTGTTTCTCATTCAGGTTTTGTCAGTTGGATGAATGGCAGTGTGCGTGGATGCTAATCGTTTTAGGATGCAGACAAGATAAGCTTTTAATAATTCACTCTGACTTATGAAGTTACAATGATGTCTAATAAATTAGAATATGATGACTAGATGATGGATCATAAGTGAACTGTTGGAGGGAGATTAATGAACATTTGTCATGAAGACGCCATGGTGTTTCTATGCAGGCTTGAAAAAGGAAATCATTTTATGGGTACAGGGAAAAACATCAAAATTAGAAAGAGAAAAATTGAGCTGAGTTTCCACAATTTATTCTTTTATATGAAATAAGGATAAAATTATACCAAGCCACAAAATAACTTAGCCAAAAATGTTCAAGGAGCATTTTGTTTTGTAATATTTTTCTTGTGCAAAAATAATATAGGTTTTTCTCATTCTGCTCTTTAAAGAGTAACATAAGTATAACACACTTATATAAGCTGGTTAATTAGTGCTCTGGCTTCTAGCATGCATACTGAAGCTCAACAGTGTTTAGTTTTCTGATTGGTTTTGTTCCTAGAAATATTTCAAACGCTGTTTTTCCCTGTAAAGAAGATTAAAGCACGACTAATTTAGTCTTTAACAAAAGATCATAATTTTCAACTCCACAAGTCATCCTTAAACTGGGTGTGGTTAAGATGTCGTCCAGAGCATTAACATTTGCTTATTTTCCCAAACAAAATGGTTATCAAAGTTAACATTTTCTCGTTGGATAAAGCATGCCAACTTTTTTTTTTTTTTTTTTTTTTTTTTGAGTTTTGTAAGTTGTGAAGCAGCTGATCTAAGTTCAGTTAAGAAAAAGAACGTGTATAAAAATTGTCATTATCATCGGTTTTTAAATCAGGAAAATGAAAGCGATTTTAGCTGGAAAAATCATGAGACAAGATTGACTATTAGACTAGTGGTGGTCCTGGGGGGGGTCAAAGGGTCAAAATGACCTCCGAGGGAGCCAACTCCCACGCTGAATCCTGAATCAGCCAGTGAAACACCTGGAAACGTACCCGGCAAGACATAAAATCGTAATTATAAAACGCATGACCTCTTAGTGTTAAACAATAGACCTCTGATCCACATGCTTCTAAAGGACTATCCATTTTTTAAGTGCATTACTTCAACTGTAAATTCTGCTGAAAGAAGAGAAATTGCACTCCTGTAAATTAATAACATCTAATTTAGATTTAAATTAGCTAAATTGAAGGGTCGGCAACTTTGTGTTTAAGGGCAGGGAGTTAATTAGGCATCAACAGGACACGTCACCAAGAATACGGAAATCATTAATGCTTCTTATTTACAGTCATAACTTGAACGCCCTGATCTGTATGCTTTAATGATTAAGAATAATTCATAAAGCTATTGGAATAGTCTTACACGGCTCTACCCAAATGTGCATTTTTTTTTTTTGTTTGTTTTTTACACCAAATACAGACTGAACTGTGCATAACTAAAACAAAAAGAAAAAAACACAAAACCTCACCAGTCTTTCTGGGAAAAACATTCAGAGGGTCTGATGCAAGCTCTGATATTTTATTTGGCACAATATGAATTAAAAATGTTTCAAATGTAGCCAGGTTGCTGCCTTAACTGGGCCACCTCAGTTTCCCCAACGGGCACTTTAACTCGTTATGTAATGTTATAAATATAACCAGCTACAGCTGAGCGTGTGTAGCTGTAGCACCAGGATACACTGCAAACTGTGTCAGCTCTGTTTGAAAACATGTAGAAATCAGAAAACTTGCAGGAAACACTGCATTTGAATCGGAGTAACACCATTTCCCACCTCTAGCTTGCATCTGACCGCAACATCTGATGCGGTTTACAATGGTAATAACTGGCTGTTGTTTGTTAACATTTTGGCTTTTTTTAAATTGAAGAAAACATTTACAATACAGTGAATCAGAGTTTAAACCTAGCCAGAAGATTTACAACCTTGTATAATAAAAAGTGAGAGTGATATTAGATTAAAAAAAAACAAAACAGAAGGCTTATCTTTTTAATTATAATAACAGGAGGGGCCACATTCATACTGACTTGATTAAAACTATCGAAGAGCTAAGCTTTGAATCAGATTGGCTGGCATCTGTCAAGGGAGAAAAGATATCCGAACCAACCTGATGCTATGTCAAAGTGATTGCTCCAAATGTAACAACTAGTCTTTTAAATTAGCGAGGAGGAGTTTTGACACACACTTTTTGTTCAGTTGTTTTATTTCAGCCACACAAGAGGATTTCAAGAATGAACAACCTGTTTAATGTACTTCCACAGCATCTCAGTCAAATTTAAGTCAGGAACTTGACTAGGCCACTGTTATCTTTAGGAAAAGTTGGACCAAGTTGATTTGGACATTTTTTCCCCCCCCTAATAAATAAAATTAAAACTGCATTTTGCATCTACTTGGGTTATCGTTGTCTGACTTCTAAATTATTTTCATAATCAGTATATAGTAAAATGTGCTTTATTAAATCAAAAATATAGTTTACTAAATTGAGTTTTGATGTAGTTGTAAATGCATTTTTTTTTTCCTCTGACAAAATTATTTGAGTCAATTTACGTTATTCAGTGTCTGAGATATTGAGGTTTCTTTGACTTTAATACACAAACAGATCTCACTGATATGAAAAACAATTCCTTATTTATTCAGGCTAGCCCCGCCCCCTGCTGTCAGTCATAATCTGACCCCGCCCCGATTCCATACATGTCAATCAAGGCGAAGCCCCGCCCCCACATAGCTTGCACGTCGCGGAAAAAAAAAAAACAGCAGCATCGGCGGCCGTTGGGGCAGAGAGTAAATAAAGGGAGAAGCCTCAAGATGGCTGACTCGCAGGGCTCCGTTCACCTCTCCGGAGCTCCGGCTGTTGCTACTTCTCCTTCCGCTACCGGAGCTTCGGTCAAAAACGGACTCGGTAAGGCAGCCGAGTCGAAGGGAGCCGCTGACAACCGCCCGCAGTGTTCCGGAGATTTTAGCCCACCGCCACCCAAGAAGGTCCGAGTCGAGGAGAGGAGCGTTAAGCCCAAGAAAGTCAGCAAGGACGGGGGTGATGGAAGCAACGGCAGCGGGAAAAAGAAAACCCAGCAGCTCACTAAGCAGCAGAATTGTAGTAGCAGTAGCGCGGGCTTATGGAGCTTCGGCCCGGTTAAGACGAGCAGCAGCAGCAGCAGCCCTCCGGTGCCTGCTGCCGATGGATCCCAGCCACTCAAAGTCTTTAAACAGAGCGATTTCTTCCTCCACAAGGCGCCTTCCTCGAAAACCAAGTGTAAAGATAAACAGAAGGAGAGAGAGAAAAGGAAAGGAGGCGGGGAGGAGAAAAAGAAACATAAACTGTTGGTGACCTCCGGAGTTGGGAATAATGTTACGAACAGCAACGAAATTAAAGGGTTTAACAACGTTTCTGCAGCAAAGAGAGAAAATGGAGATGTCCTGTTACCATCAAAAGGTAGGCCATTATAATTTTCTTTTACCTCTTTAATAGCAGAACTTTCATGTTTCTAATAAGTAGTCTCGAGTTGTGCCCTTTTATAGCTTCTTGGCTGGTAGATTCAGCCATTTGAACATGTGGCCCTGACCCAGAGAGTGTCTGCCTTTTAATTTATCCCAGCAGTCCCGCTTTTAGCTCCTGTTTTAAAATCATCACTCGTGAAATCAAACACAAACGAGCCAAGCGCTTCTGTAATCAACATTCAAAACGCCAGGGGAAATGTTTACAACCTGTTTAGTGATTTTTAAACTCAGTTTGATCGACGTGCCTACGGGCTGCGCTCTGCCAGCTTTTTTTTTTTTTTTTTTTTTTTTTTTTTTTTTGTCGTCGCTCGCTTACTCGCGCGTGAACCCTCGAGCTCTAGAAAGAGCATCGGTCCGTCGCGCGACCTGGTAGTTGGAATTATAATCAGCCGCTCTCGTGCTGCGGCGGAATAGTTACGTAATTACGACGTATGGCTACAATGTTACACATTTTATTAGAAAGCGGCAGTTATGGTGAAACTAAACCACATGTCGACCTAGAACCCAAGCCGAGTTGTTTATTTTTTTTATGCTTCTTCGCTTTATTTTTATTACGAGTTGTGAGCGTAGAAGAACTACACGCTCATTCTGTCAAAACAATATGACAGCCGCCCGCCATTATAGGCTAAGTGTTGTTTTGGTAGTGCACCACGCCCCCCTCCATAGCCCCAGGCTGAATGGATGAGCAGTCAGACGGCGTCCTGAGCTAGCTTAAACAATTACGAAGGTGGCAAAAATTCATTTAGAAATGATCACAGTTTGTTTCACCTTAATTGTATTTACGATTAAAATGTTATCACGGTCAAACTGTGTTGTCAATTACTATGCATTCTGAGAAGCAACAATAACATTGTCACATATAGTTGCCTAAATAAACTATTCAATGCTTCTATGACTTAACCATTGCATATTGAAAGTAATTTAATATATTTGTAAGGCTTTATTTTATTTTCTGTCTGAAGACAGGAAGCCTCAATTTACATGTTTCTTTCTCTTCTATTTCTTCTACATCATCACATTGGTTGAACCAGTGACTAGACTGGCCAAGTTTAATATTGGAAAGCTGAGTTTAAATGCAAGGCTGCTTCAATAATATGACCTATTCTAAATATTGAATCCATGCAGTCTTTGCAACAACAATTCTGCAGTTTTATTATATTTTAGTGACGGGTTGAGTGCCACAGTATAGCAGTATTCATACACTTTTTACGTTTCCACATTTATTCAAGTTACAGCCAATAAAATGTTTAACTCTGAATCACACATTTTATTTTAAGCTTTAGTCTGTCTTTTGACAAATATGTAGTTTTGTTTTATTCAGCTTAGCCATCTATTGTCGTTTTATGACTAAATTTACTGTCAATGTAGTTGACTAAAATACGAAGTCACATGAATGCTTTTTATTGGATCCTGAGTGTAAATAATTTCTTTTCTAAGGGGAATCTTCTTTAAAACTCATGACTTCCACCCTATGTTGAATGCAAACCGCCATTCATCCTACCACTCGAGAATGTTTGGTTTTTCCGAACAGGTCTTTCTTTCCTAAAACCTAAGTATATGTTTGCTGGTAAGCTCCTTTTTAGACTGACTTAAATGACTTTTTTTTTTTTTTTTTCAATCAAGTAACATCTATTCAACCATTTTCTGTACCACTCTTGCATGCAGTTATGGTTAAGCTAGCAATTGTATTTCTGAATTAGTTTCTAATTTGATTATTGTCTATTATATAAATAACTTTGGGTTATAGAACTTGGAATCCCAATGGATTTTATATTGTTTGGTTGACCAACTAGCTCTAAAATAGGAGGAGTATCACATGCGTTTTATTTTTAAAGTTTTTCTTAAATAAAAATAAAAACATCTGGTGCGACTGTGGGCCCCATTTGTTTTGATACCCTCGGATGAATTTCCATGCAACCAATTCCAGACGGAAGTGTCTTACTATTATTAACTAGAGTTTCCCTGTGTGTAATTTAATCTCAGTATAAATACGTCTGTTCTGTGTTTGTTAGAGATCATTAGTCAACAAATTGATTCAATACATGCTAAGGAATAAAGCAGACAAGCTGGTGATGTAGTTTTGGAGAAGTTTAAAGTTGGATTAGGTTAGGGAACAATATCCTAAGCGTTGATAGACATCTTTATTTCATCATCCACAAATCTGGCTTCTATGGAAGAGTTGGCAAAAGAGCGCTATTGTGGAAAATAGCAAAGTGTTCAGGTAAAACTGGACCAGAGTTGAACAACATCCAGATTGTGTGGCAGAAAAGTACCACAGCGCACCCATCCCGACAGTAAAGTATACAGCGAGATTGACTTTGAAAACGATGTATAATTTTCCTTCCACTTTACAATTATTCATTATATTCTTTTGGTCTATCACTTAAAATCCTCATAAAGGACATTGCTGTCTGTGGTTGTAGCGTGAAAAAACGTTTTTGGACAGATCCGTTTTTTTGTTTTCCGTGTGCCTCTCTCCTCACAAATGAACACTTTTAGTGCTCTGACTCCAGCGGGGGGGGGGGATCCGGTGGGCACATGTCGGTGTGTGTGAGCGCATGATGTCACCCTTTTCCAGTTGGTCAGTTTAAGAGGTCATGACACGCTGCGAACAGCTACTGCTGTCAAATTGGACACTAGGATAGGATGTTATTGCCCAAGTCCACCTGAAAGGTTGGAAGATGCAGTGCTGTAAACATACTGGGGGGGGGGGGGACACTTTAATATTGTTGGTGTAAAAAAACTAGCAGGCAGTACTTTATAAAACTACAGAATATTGATCAAAACTGGTATATATCTGTGTATCCTTGCTTTAAAAATAAGGTAAATGATTTCCTTTAACGCTATACATTTGACATCTATAGTTTGCAACATGAACTATTATGTTCCTTTCACTGGTGTTCAACATTTTTCTCAGATGGAGTTTAAGCATGGAGACTAATAGGCTCAGAAACACTTTCTTAAAGTTGCACTGGACTCTGTCTTAAAGGGCAAGAATTCTCCTACGAGGATCCAAGCAGTATCAGATCGTCAAGTAATATTATTAGTGTTAGCTGGCGTTGGTGCTTCCCTCAGGGAACAGCGACTGCTGACTGCATCTGGTCCTGCAACAGAAAAGGGTTGGTTGTTATCGGGATAGTGAACGTAAATGTTTAAAGACAATTCTCAGAATTTAATCAACATTTTGTGAGGGGGGGAAAAAAAGTGGAGCAAATTTTTTACTCTGTCAATAAATTGAAATAAGCACATGAAAAAGCAGCAATAATTAATGTTTAAGTAGCTTTAAAACGTCCTCAGCCCACTTATTTCTGTCGATTGAAATAAGTGTCACATTTTTTTTAGTTTTCCCTTGAACTCTGACCTGTGTTTGTACCTGGGCTAGTCAAAGGGTTTATTTAGAAGTTAAAAAATGACTTTGTGTTGATGCAAATGTCTAATCGTTATCTTAACCAGTAAGAGATGACTCAACAGATTTATAAAAAAAGATCACAGAATACCTCTTACAAGAACATGTAAAACAAATCTATACTGAGATGTAATTGCTAAACAAAAAAGCAAAAAAACATATTCCTAATGCTTTTAAAGTGATATAAATTGTTACCTAAACATTTTCTTTTACATTTAATAACATTTTTCATAAACATAAAATAATCGGCTATTAAATTTAAGAGTACGTTTTGAGTGGTTATTGTGCAGAATGTTACTTTTGTTCTCTGTAAAGCTAATTAGTACAACAAGCTTATGCTAGCTGGTTCGTTAGCCACGCTGTCTGCTCAGGTAGAAGCTACAGTTTGCTGCTTAATCAACATGCTGCTGGTATATTTGTGTATTTTTTTCCTCAGCAAATATTTTCCACATTTGACTCTTGAAAAAACAAATGGACCCATAAAGTCTGTTCACCCTGGCAACTTCTCTGACATCTATCAAAAGAGCTTTAAGTTGCTTCAAACGTCTTAGTCCGAGTTACGCCTGGGTTGGATTTAGTTTGCCTTATTAGACATACACTTTTTGAGAAGTTTGGACTTGCAATACCAGAAGTAGCATATTGACGTGGAGGTTTCCTTTGTAAGTCGTCGGTGTACTCAGCTTGCTTTCATTGGAAATAAAGGATATCTTCTTCCCTATAGCTATTTGTGAATCAAAAATCTGACTTCATGCACTTTTATTATTATGAATAAATTCAGTTTCATTTAGGGGCCATGTGTGTGCTGAGATGCCGTTGACAGATCCACAGTATGAGCCTCCTGGAAAAAATATGGTCTTCATTTATCTCCTTTTTTTTTTTTTTTTTTTAAACTTATATAACTTTAAGAATGCGACAGAGGCTTGATGGATTACACTTCCCAGCGTTCCTGGGTACGCCTGTGTTTGTGCTTGTTTGAGTCTCCCATATTCAAACACGAAACATCCATTAAACTAAGCAGAGTGCTTCTTTTCTTTTGTGCATTTGTGTTCTTGTTTAAAAAAAAACAAACAAAAAACAAGTGCACGCCTTTTTTTAATATTGATGGACAGACGTTGAAACTGAAAGAAGCAGTTTGTCAGTATTAGTTTACTACATCTAGATTTGTACAGTAGCAATGTTGCTGCAGGTCCAAATGTTCTCCTGCACTTAAAGGTCACCGGGGTCACCATGTTGCAGGTTTGGTCAGAAATGTCTGCAAAATACACAAGTTTTAAACACCGATAAAATGAGAGCAAAACTGAGCACAGACAGTGAAAGAATGAAGCAGTTTTTCATTCTAAATTGCATTTTATTTCCTCCCCAACAGACAACATCAAACAAAAACCCACTGATATATGCGTATATCTTATTTTCTCATTTTGCTCCCCTGAATTTAAGGCTCTGGATGCGAGCAACGGGTGGTGTAGTTGAAGATTGCGAGCCGCCTGCCTCTGGCGTCTTTCCTGTGATCATCGGAATGGTGAAAACCGCCCGCTGTGCTCCCCTTCAAAACCGATGGCTGCAGCAAAATCAGAAAACAAAACAACCAGAAAAGGGCTGCACATTCATTTCTGATCATTTATACCTCCACAGAAGTCTGTATATTAGAACTAATGAAGCCTATGAGAAAGTTTCTGTTCATTTCTATGGGGAATTCCCCTGTATTGAGCTGTGAAGCAGTCTGCTTTTTCTCTTTTTTTTTTTTTTTTTCAGTGTAGTTGAGGTTAGGTCAACCACCTGGGCTGCCGTCTCCTAGATGCAGGAACAGACCATTTATGAACCTAACACTTCTGGCATGGTTCATTTTTGTATAAATCTGGCAGTAAAGCTGAGGCTCCCTCCACTAAAGCCTGCTGCTTCCTGTCGACCCAAATTGATATGAAACCCGCCGCTTTTATTTTCCTAATTTCTTTGAGTGATCTGACATTTATTTTATTCTTGATGTTCAGTTTATGAAATGAGGCACAAGAGTGTATCGAGTTAGTTTTCCCTTGCTAAATTTTGACGGACCACTCTATTAAGGCTGCACAATATATCGACATTTCAAAATCCGAGTGCGTTTAGAGTGCGGTAATTGTTGTCTTATATATTCCAAACGTTATAAACTTGCATTTTATTTGTTAATATGATAGTTAGGCAGTTGGACAGAGTCGCAGAAGCAGATGCTAAAGGTCACCGAGAAATAGAAGCACAATTGAGAAATACAGGAAAAAAGAAAATAGATATATACTTACCAGAATTACCACCGCAAGCCTGTTCGATATCCTGCAGCTCTAAACTCTACTAGACACTCACTGATTAGAGATTTCTGGCAGATGGCAAAACTTTAGAGAAAAATCTACTTTTTAAAATTCTTTTTAAAATCCTGACACCTCCTTGAGAGCTATAGCAGCAGAAATGTTTCTTTCTACAGTTTCTGGTGTGAGCTGTCATTCATTATTCATGATAGGATCAGAGCTGACATCACACTGTGTGTGTGTGTGCGTGTGCGTGTGTGTGTGTGTGTGAAAAAGTAGAATTTCTGTAAAACACTGTTTCACATTTTAGATGGTTACCTCAACTGATTTATTTCCCTGACATCTATATGGACAACACCAATATTTACCCATCTGTAGTATGAGTTGACATACTGTGATGGATGCCTGTTTTTTTTCTACCTGGAAAAGGCAATCAGGAAATGACCAAAATGGCGAAAAATCGAAACAAACACCGCCTGCTCAAGTTGAGCTTTTTTGCTATGTACCGTCTTAATAAATAGTCAAATTATCCACTTTGTAAATCATTTCTTACATGTTTGCTCTTTTGTTTTTTGTTTTTTTAACACTCCACTGATTCTGACATAGTTATACCTTAGAGTCTTTTCTTCCTCAGGAACAACTCCCACATATGGAGAGACGGTGCATTCACTGAAAAGACAGAAGATTGGAATTTTTGTGGTCAGCCGGTCAAGTTGAAAATTGGTAGATTTCAATAACCAGCTTACGTGGCGTTATTTGAGTGTTGGTACCACACCAGCGAATCAGTTCACTTATTCTCCTCCGCTCCTGCAAGGGTTCTTTCATCTTTGATCCTGCAAACAGTGAGCAGAGCTAGACTGTGGTCTTCTACCCGCAGTATGAAAACACAGCTTCCTTTTTACCAGCTGCGTCTGCTGACAGGGTTCAAAGAAGAAAGTTATCAGGTTTTTTTTTATACATTTTTTATGGGAAGTGAAAGGAAGCAAAGAAAGGTGGAGGCTCGTTGCTCAGCCGGGAACTGCGGGTGTTAGTCAGCGTCCTTGCTGTGCCTTTCCAAAAAAAAAAAAAAAAAAACACTCCAGCAAACAAAAGAGGAATATTAAAATTTTTCAAGAGATTTTTCTGGTTTAAAACAAAGCAAAAAATTAACCTGGATTAAGTTTGCATCAACTTGTGTGGTTTGAAATAATGAAACCTACCTTATCCATTTTTTGCAGAAAACCCCAACAAGGACAAAATGAAGGCGTGTGAAAAGAAGAAGGTGAAAGAACGAGAGGAGAAGAAAAAGCACAAAGTGATGAATGAGATCAAGAGAGAGAACGGCGAAGTCAAGCAGCCGATTAAAGGTCGGTGGAAACACTCATGCATATCAAATGATGAGCGGGAGGGAAACAAATCTCGTCTGTTTAAGCTGCAGTTGGTGAAAGTGGTATTTTCAGACGTCCATCTGGAAATGCCCCCAAACCAATTTAAGTTACATTTACTATAATTATTTTCTAATTAAAGTAATTATTAGTGAGATTTGATTGCTAAATCACAGCCTAAACGACAGGAAGCAGCACAAAACTTTGACATAACATTCAAAAAGGAAAATGTTTGTAGTGTCGGACATCGCAGTGAATGTGCTCCATATTTCAAACTCTTTCTTCCACGAGATGGTGTGCAGTTAATCATTAGTGCAAGATTAATGTTCAGAGGTTATAAAAACTCCTAACACGGTGCCGTAAAAATCTAAACGTTTCACTGTAATGGGGCTGGCAGCAGGAAGCTGAAGGTGTGACGATGGCATCCGTGACATTAGGTTGACCTTTGGGGCGGGCTTCCTGCCATGTGATGAAACGGAGCTCATGATTTATTTAGTCGGACCATCTGACTTTGTGTGAGTTTCTGCCCTCTGATTTTAAAGCTGTGACACGCCTCTGTAAATACTCCTTTCTTGGCTTTTGGTCACTTTTGCTTATGGTTCATACATTAGTTTTTTTTCTTCTACTCTTTTTGTCTCGCGAACGCATTAATATCCCCTGAAAGGTTTCATATTTTGCCAACAACAAACTTAAATTTATTTTGATTTCATTTAATAAAAAGTCGCAAGCTGATGTGAAGCTGAAGGAAAACGATACATGGCTGTCGAAGCTTTGTGCCCAGAAAAATCTTAAAAGTGTGGCACACATTTACATTCAATCATCTGATACCAAACGTAAAACCTACTGTGACAACACGTGCATATTAGAATATTATCAATTTATTTATTTGAGTGATTCTGCTCAGACAGTGACAATCGTATGATATATGGGTTTAAATATATCAAAATTCTGTATTTCAAGCATTTATTTCAGTTCATTTTCTTCTAGCTACGGAAAGAACAAAATAGTTTCTTAGAAAACTAGGCCCAGTAAGAAACCGTTTTTGTTGTTGCTTGAGAAATCTTTCTTCTCCACTTCTTCCTTCCACTCAACTTTCCACTAATGTGCTTCCACACAACACTTTTTGAAAAGCCAACTAACATTTCCAGCTTACCCTCTTTGGTGAGAGTGACTGCAGCAATACTCCTTAACTATGCCTTTCCTGTGTTAAAAATTAGTTTTTGTTTAGCCTATTTAATCATAAAAATGAGCAGAAATAAACCTATGAAAGATCCGAGTTTCACGTTTTGAACTTTTGAATTATTGGAATACATTTCAGTTATGCTGTAAAGCACGGAGATTTACCTGTAGCAGGTCAGAAGTGGTTGTAAAGGGAAAAAATAGTTTTGGGTACTTTGGCACATTTCAGTGCCTCTCGTTTTGCCTGTCGAAGGCTAAACTCAGCATAGATTTATTTCTTAATATATTGTCGCTCACTACCCAGCCAACTCGTATTTTATTTGTATCATAATATAGCATTGAAATATTTTCTTCTTTTTGTTTCCCCAATCAGGAAAAACATAAGTTGAGTAAAGCTCACAAGGTGTAGATCTCAATGAATACCGGCTTTACTCCCATTGATTTGATTTGTTCTGAAACTACATTCGGACTGGCAGTCTTCCATAGCATAATGTCATGGCCGCGCTGTGACATTTCAAGGACATAGCGGCACTTTAACCACACACCATGACCACTGGCTGCAGATGGAAATTACATAGAGATTATCTGTAATGTGTCACTCTTCCTGCTCTCTGTAGAGAGGAAGTGCAGCCTCGTAACGTTGATTCATCTTCTCATTACTTATGAAGACTTGGGAGATGACTGGTCTAGCGAGAGACCGAGAGTAAAAGTGAGCGCTAATCCTGCAGTCACCCTGCGCGGGAGTCTGGTATTTAATCATGTGTGTTTAGGATAATAGAGACGCTGAAATCCACCGTGAGATTTTGAATCTTCTAAAAGGTGGAGGGGGGGGGGTTTACTAGCAGACCAGAGCAGGAAAGTACTGTGATGTCAAATCAGAGTATTCAACCTGCAAATGCGGCAAGTGACATAGAAACTGTGAGGAGAAAGTTAGAAATCTAATCAGCGAAAGAGTGTTAAGTTTACAATTGAGAGAGAGAGCGAGAGAGGCAGCCAGTAGAGGAAAGGATAGAGAATCAATAAGCAGCAAACGACCACTCTGACAGTAAATCTTTTTTACGGCCGCTGAGGTTGTTTGTGGGCCTGTGTGTGGATTTGACTGCAAACTTATCTGACCTTAAACAGATCAGGACTGTTCAGCCGAGTGGCACAAGGAATTTTAGTTATTCATTAGACGTGCTTTTACTTTAAAGCAGGCGGTAGAGGGGGAACAGAAAGAGATTTCCTGTCAGGACTAGCTCCACTGGTTTTATTACGGCAGTCATAACACTGAGGGTTGCAGTGAATTAACTGATGGAGTGGTTGTTTATTAAAAATGACTTTTCAGTCTGTGTATTTAGTTTCAGCGTCAGTCTTTTAGAGCTTTCTGATTAACCTGCACAAGTATTTGAACTATTTAAATACTAGTGATGGAATCTTCAATTTATCTGCCCTGTCCATTGATTGGCGTATCAATGATTAAAAATCAGATTTCATTTCTTGGTTGTTATTAAATACATTAAAACACAAGCGTCCCCTTTTTTTTTGTTCTATAATTGCGCTGATTTCCATTTTCATTTTGAGAATTGTAACATAAGAAGATACAGGAACAACATTTTAGCCAGCTTCCTGCTGTGTTAAAAATAATCTGTACAAAAGTGACATGATTAAAGAGTGTTAGCGTAATCTGGCAGCTTTAGACACAGTGTGTTATTTGGCCAAACAGGTTAAAAACTGGTGTTGTTTTGATCAGTGCCCAATATTTTCCAGACCCTTTTTAGTTTTTGATAAGATTCTTTGATGCATAACTAATTTTTTTCTGGATTTCTAAATCGCCGCTTTGTGTCAAGCGACCTTTTTGCTTCTACGGTGTGTGTTTGTACACTTTGGAGATGTTCCAAATCAGAACGGGAAGGTCAGACCTCAATACCCAAAACCTGAACAGCTATCAGACTGATGAGTAAATAATGGTGTTCTTTGAATTTTTCAGTCTGTCAGACAACGGAAAGCCGTGTGAAAATGTTACACAGCATATTATGACCTGGATGTGGATTAGAAATGCATAAGCCTAATTATATGAGGGATCCTAATTAGCCCAAATAATCCGAAATGTATAATTATGTAACGACTGTGAAGGCCTCCTTCTCTTCTGAATGTGAAATTATTTGGTTATTCCATGGAGAGTTTTTCTTTTATTTTTCCATGTTTTGTTTGAGACGGCCTCCGCAAAGGTTTAACCTGTTTAAGGGTCATTCTGTTAATATTGATCATACATGCATCATAACTAATGGAGGACTACACACCTGCTTGTGTACTTTTGTCACATACAATCTTTCACCATGAAGTTAGGGGTAGTCCTAATATTAAGGTAGAGGTCGGCGTCTTAATATTTTTTTAGAGTAAAGAAATATTTTTGCTACTCTGCCGACAGACGGGCAGACTTTGGGACTCTTTCTTACTTTGCGTTGTGAGACAAACACACGCCGCACTTTTCAGACTTTTATGCTTTAAAAGATGAAATAACGGAGGCTAAATTTCTTTTCGCATAAAATGAAATGCATTGAAGCTTGTGGTAGTGGAACGCTAATTAAGGCTAGGTGCCTGACTACGGCCAAATATGGTAATAGGCAGTCAGAAAGATTCGTCTGAGGAGCCCGTATGTGTGAATAAAACACCAACAGACAGGTAGCAAGTTCAAGTTATTGTATTCAAATTTATATATTTGCATATATTTAGGAAGGTATCCATTAATAATAATTTCTTATGAGTATAAACAATAAACACAACAAGGAACAAAAAAACAAAAGAATAAACCCTGATGACATCCAAGAGTTTTTCTCTCGTTCTTTTGTATGCAGGGTGATTAATGGTCCATCAATCAATAGACAGTTTTTAGTCCATGATCCAAGGCAAAAATAAAGTAGTTTGGTTCAATTAAGTCCTACAGCAAAGCTGCGGTGATCCGGTAGCTCGCCATCCTGGGTTGAAACAGGGGGTAGAAAAAAAACCCCTTACCTAAAACAAGGTCATAAATAAAAACAAAAATTACCATTTAAACAGGGTTAAACTGCTATCCAAAACAACTAAACATTCATAAAAAAAAAATAACTATATTCCATAAAGTTTTTGTCAGGAGTCATTCAAATGAATTTCAAGTTAAAGATCACAACAGTGTTACAGAAAGTTACACATCAAAGTAAAGAGCACTTTTACGTTGTATGTAAACTTAATTGACTTAAATATCGTTTCAATCAACAATGAATTGGTTTTTTGTTTTGTTGCGCAACTCCAAAAAAAGAAAATGAACCAATTCCAAAGTTCTATAGGCCGTCAACAAAATCAATGAAAAGTAACTAAAAGTATCCTTAAATGACAAATTTACAAAAATCAAAGGGCTTATTTAATACTTTGAGGATATATCTTCTATTCGGCCACAAAATTAACAAAAAGAGAATGATCTTTTAATCTACAAGACCATTTTTAAGACGCCAATACATAGATGTTGAGTGGGCGTGTCGCCACCGCATTTCTACCAGGAAAAACCAAAGTACGTAAAATAAACGACTCACCGTCGAGTGGTTCCCAGTAAACACCCAGTATAATCCTTTGGTTGTGTTAAATTGGCTCGATCCAGCCGTGTTCTTCAGTGATTTTGGAAGACGCCAAGCACAAGCAGCTAGCTGCAGCGACAGCAATGGAGGGGATCCGAGTTCACCTCTGACCCGGAACTTAACGTGTGCCGTCAGTTTGACCCGCCAAAATAAAATACGGGTTCATTATTTTGTGCAGGTTACAGTAGCAAAAAAGAAAAGCTTTAAAGCGGTTATTAAATTTAGTCCTGGAAAATAACAGAAATCTCCACCAGACTGATTCTGATCCACGCATTTTTGTCAATATGTGATGAAGGTTCAGATTTGGTAACAGAAGTGTTTCTGTTTGTGTCCATATTTAGTTTGAGTTAGGGGGGAGGGGCAATTTGTATGTTAAAGAGCTTTTGGATTAGTAGCTCTAGTATTGTACTCTAAATACCCCGTCTCTCTGCTGCTCTGTTTAATACCGTCTGTCCCTCTGCTGTTTCACACTCTGCATCCCCTTCCTCCCTCGTCTGGCAGGAAGAACGTGCTCTAACAGCGTCTCTCACACACATATATGCACACAGACTAAAATGAAAGTAAGGAATAATCATCATCAGAGTCTAGAAGATTCAACCTGGTAATTGTTTCCCTCACACACGCAGTCACAAACAGCGCCCAGCAGAAATTTCCACGTTCCAATTTGTCTCGCTTCTGGGATTTAAGGAGGTGCAGGGTTTTTTTTTTTTTTTTTTTAATCTCTCTTCAGATATTGACTAAACTGTTTCCTGACTTAGTCGGCGCTGCTTTTCTCGAGGGATTCTGTTTCAACTTATTTAGTATGTACACCACGGGAGACGCATGTCAGCTGGGGAGAGCGATGACTCATCTGTCTGCTCTTGTTTAAAAATAGTTAGTGCTCATTACTTTCAGTGTTCTCCTTTAAATGCTTGTTTGAAGTAGTCAGCTTGTTTGGATTGTTAAAGGCTCAATGTGGATGTTTTGATTTCTTCTATTATTTGTTGTTTTCCACGGTTTAAAATAAATCTTGAACTTGCTTATTGATATTTGAAAACTAAAGTTCGATCTCCCTGTCTTTCTGTCGGGCCCCGTCCAGATGAAAAAGAGAAAGCGAAGATCAAGTTGGAGGAGCTGCAAATCAAAAAAGTGAAGAAGAAAAAGAAGAAGAAGCACAAAGACGGGGAGAAGCACAAGAGAGTGAAGATGTACCACCGCTCCTGCCAAACCATCTGCGCCGGCCTGCTTCTCCTACCACCTCCTCCCTCCTCATCCGCCAACTCCTTCTCCTCCTCTGAGCAAACAAACAACTCTTCTGCATCGCCCTTCAAGTCTCCTCCACCCGTTTACCTCACGCCCAACAACAAAAACTCCAATCTCTGGCCCTCTTCTCCTCCTCCTGCGTCCAAATCACTCTTCAACTCCTCCGACTCAAAGCTCCCCTTTTCTACAAAACACAACTCGCAGAGCATCCATCCTGGAATGGCAGGCCTCGAGTTTGCGCCCTACATTTATATCGAAAACCAGCCGAATGGAGGGGCTCTGGTAGCTCATGCCTATGCATCTCAGCTCTCCTCTCTCTCTGTGGACCAGAGGCAGAGATTTGCCCAGGAGTTTGTCACGTTATCGTTCAGCGAGGACCAGTCCAAGGTAAAGTGCTTCTGAGAAATAAATAACCTTTCAGGGTTTGTTTGTTTTTTTGTTGTTGTTTTTTTTGAGAGCGCTTTTAATGTTACACGTTTCATTCTAGAAACATAATCTGTCGTTTCCGAATCACATTCCAGATGCTTCCTTTGTTTTGTTGCAGGCAGCTCACTACGTCATGGGAATTGTTCACGGAGAAGCCAAGAACCTTCCCGACTTCTTGGATTACTTTTCAGCCAAGTTCCCATCGGCTCCTGTCAAAATGGAAATACTCGGAAAGAAGGACATAGAAACAACCACTATGGCTAATTTCTACTCTCAGGTAGGTTGAGAAAATGGAAAACGTACTGCGCCAAAATAAAAGGCCTTGACACTCAAATGTTTTCACATTCTGTCACGTAAAAACACAATCTTTTTATAGACAAAGAGGTAATAATTTTGAAGTGGAATGAAAATTTTCTTTGCAAATAGAAAAACCTTTTTTCTTTAATTATAGCTAGAGCATTAACTTTTTAAGTCATCTAACAAAATATTTAAAACCATACATCAGTTTCATTTCACTTCACAGTTATGCACGACTTTTTTTTTTGCAGCCTGTTGCAAAATATCTTTGTGAAATACACTAAGGCTTGTGGTTAATATTTGACAAAAACATGAGAAGATTCAAGGTGTGTTTTGCTTAATTCTTTCTTTAGCTGGAGAGAAAATCTTTGTTTAGAAAACAGTCAAGCAGTGTAGGTCACACTTAGATAAAGATCACTTGCAGCAGAAATAAAAGGAGTAACGAATGCCAACACAGCATTTTAGACTTTAAACTGTCTCACATTATGCAGGCTTGCAGGCACAGGAAGAGGCGTAGGCCTGCAAATTGAAGCTTGTCGTTTTCTGTCGTACAAGGAGAGACCGAGACACATTCACACCCGCACCGACCTGTTTATGTCTATTTACTCTGTAGCGAGTCTATTTACTCCGCATGTTGCGGTCTGAAGCAGGGAAGTCGTCGTTGCAAGTGAAAATGGTCTTGGCTGGTGAAGTTAGAACATGCTTTGAAGAGTTTTCAGAAAGATATTTTATGAGCAGAATTGGTTGGTTTGTGGTTTCCCTCTCGAGGCACAAGATGTGAACCTAAGATACTGAGCAGTTTAAGCTGTGCTCAGTGTTGTACAGATTATTGGAATTAGAATGACGGGATACAGTAATATGGTAACTTCACCTGGAGCAAATTGTCTGTGATTTATTTAAGTACGCTTTTTGTATTTTGAAATAGCCCGCCTGCCGTGCAGTGGTTTGTTTTAGAAGATAAATATTTGAGCAGTGCTACCCTCTACAGGGCTCTTTTGGTGAAAGTTCTTTATGATTCTCTCTATTGGTTTGTGGAAATGCACCAATCAGAATATTGTGGCCGATATTCTGTCAGTTTTTTTT
The DNA here is from genome assembly GCA_903067095.1 of Girardinus metallicus. NCBI lineage: Eukaryota > Metazoa > Chordata > Actinopteri > Cyprinodontiformes > Poeciliidae > Girardinus > Girardinus metallicus. The sequence continues at coordinate 102,848 of CAEGAE010001608.1, forward strand.
TCTGTCTTTACCACATTTTTTTTTTTTTTATGATTCTGTAATCTCTTCAATGTTACACAAAGCTTTAACATAATATTTCTATCTTTTCTGCTATGAAAAAGCAAGCAATTACAAATAATTAGAGTTGACATTTTAAGCAGTAATTCTTCTAATATTAGCTGTTAGCAGCATGGGTAGCGTTACTAAAACCGTTTGTAACTTTCTGTTCGTGTTCTCTAGAGAATGCAAAATGTTGGCTAAAGGCTGCAAATATTCTAACTTTCCAGACAAAGGTTGAAAACTCAACCTTAACTGTCTTCCATTCAGTATTCCTACGCCCTGAATGAACAGGAAAAAATAAAAACGTCTCAAAAAGTGCCTCTAAGCTATACATCTTGCCACATAGTTACTCTATATGCATATTGCCTCAGTAACGTTCAAGTGATTAATAAATGTGTTGTTTAACTGCTGAGTGCTCGATAGAGTTGTATGGTTGTGGTTCTAAGCATCTGGTTAAAGCATCTGTCTCCATCTGTTCAGCATTATTAACATGTTTGGTGTTCATGCTGGAAATCCGACGTTAGTTTTTTAAGACTAAGTAACAACAATGTGAAAACTTTTATACAATAGTCATTTGGGAACAGTTTTTATGTCAGTGCTATCAAAATACAATTTAAACGAGAACTGAAAACCTTTTTTCTCACTGTTTGACCTTAAATAGCTTTAATGATTTAGGTAAGTTATTATTATTACACATAAAGAGGCTTTTTGTGCAGTGTATGTAAATACCCGCTTTCATCTGTGCCTTTATAAAGAAATTAAACTCAAAAGCAACAAACGGTCATTTAAAAGAAAAACGAAGAAAGAAAGAAGAAAATGCAAAATGAGAAGTGGTGTTACCAGGCTGTGAGAGATGAAAGCTTAATGCAGGTAGCAGCGGTTCACAGCGTGTCAGACTGGGAGTCAAAAACCACTTAAAAAAAAAAAAAAATGTTTTTCATCTTTGCTATTTAAAACGCTCGAGCGCTGCAGCAGCTGATGGTCTGAAACCTGGTGAGCACAACCGTTTGAGGACAACTGGCTAAAGGGAGGAACGTGGATGTGTGTTTGTGGGGTGGGGGGCTGATTCGGATGGTCTCCAGAGCCCGGTGACACAGATACACCTCTTCATTTCGACTCGTCTCTGGCCTACAGTTTACTAATGAAAAGCCTTTTGTTGCCTCAGACCTCCTGAGTGGGTCGGTAGTAAGAACCTGCCTGCTCTTTTTCAGTGGAAGCGTGTGAGTGCTGCATGGGGCGTGTGAGGGGCTTTTCTTCCTACAACACTCCCTTTGGGTTTACTGGAACTGAAAAAAAAAATAAATAAAATAAATAAATAAATAAAGATTTTATTATTTTTTGTCTTTCTTTGGAGCTTGGGTGCATTTAAAAAAAAAAAAAACATTTGTAATTTCTGCACATTTTAAAGGAAAACCCCAGAATATCTAAGTTAATTCTCTACATTTGATCTAATCTAACTAAACCTCTTGTCTTGCTTCTCAGAGTAATGTTCCCTGCGGGGCTAACGTCATTGTCCGCTGGCCTTGTTAATTTTTTTCCCCTCCCTCGTACCTCTCAGCAGTGACCTTGGGATGTAGATATACAGTCTGCACATACACACAGATGTGAGCATGCATACTGATAACGTACACACACACACACACACACATGGATTAATGGTGTATCAGGCACATTTTTCTCTCCCTTTCTTTCTCTTTTATTGTGTGCCTCACTCTGTTAGTCTTTCAGTGTCTCTTTTATCCCCGTGCTCCACGGTTCTGCTCAGTTGTGTAGTAGCTCTGTGTTCCAGCCATGAATGACTGCACTGCTGCCTTTTATATGGTGTGAGGGCAGAAAGGAAGGAATAAAAGGAGAAAGAGAGAGAGAGGGGAAAAAACGAAAGCTGCTTGTGCAGGGGTTTCACTTCGGCTTCAAGAGCTCACGGTTTATTTGCAATGTTCGAATGGTGAAAGCGGGCAGGAGCCGAAGTTAGTGCGTCGGGTGTTTTTGAATTTAGTACCTGACTGAAGCCATTTTCACTGCTGGGAAGGATTATAGAAGATTACAGCTCTCCATTTTCTCAGGATAGGCAGAGCCCAGCAGTTGATACATGATGTGCCTGTACTAAGAAGTAATTTGGTCTCTAGTTCAGTCACAGGTAGCAGGAATGTTGTCACAACATCAGGTGATAAGCGAGCAGGAACACAGTGCAACCTTTATAAGGTGGGATAATCATCACCTCACATCGTACCCATGTAAGTGTGGTGAATTCAAAAAATTACGTACACAAATTATCTAGCTATCTAGCGGCTTATAAAGGTATAGCAATGACTCAGAAAACTCGCTAAAACAACACTTTACATTTCACAACCATTCTAATAATGTTATGGACGACATTTTAGTAATTTTACTGTAATTTTCAAATGTCCTTGTTGTCGGTTATAAGATATAAACTGCTCAACTGTTGCTCAGCCTGCCAACAGTAGCTGTGTTTCCACTGGCCATACAGTTGTACGAAAATTCACGTCTTTTGATTAAAATGTTTTTGCGGTGGCTGAGGCGGTTTTTCAGCTGTTACGAAATTTGTGTATTTCACAAAACCGCAATGGAAACGCTTTTGATTAACAACTGGATGCAAAAATGATGAAGAAAACAATAGGATGGCGAGGCATGTTTTCTAATGACTTATTGCATGATTAAGCTTATTCATATGTGATTTTAATTCGAGATAATATGATGATAAAGCAATACTAAGAGAATGAAGTAGTAACACGAAGAGAAAAAAAATTATTATCCTTTCTTTTTTCTAATTAAAATTATTTTTTAAGGTGTTCTTGTGCATAGCGTCATGACTATATTTTCATAATTAAACAAATATTCTCGTAGCCAGGCCCTATTACTCCGTCATCCAAACCACAGAAGGGATGAGTGAAATAAAATGATTTCCTATGTGCAATTTCTTTTTTTAGAAAAGAAAGCAAGAGAAAATTATTAAAATCGGATGTGGCATAAAAACATTTTTGCTTTCAGTCCATATCGCCTGGGCCTAGGACAGCACTGTTTTTGATCTAAGTGAAAAATAAAAGCATGTTCACCATTTAAAAAAATAAAATAAAATTCTTTACAGGCAAAACGATAAGTCATTTATTTTCTTAAGTGGTACATCACTCTTTGTCTATTTAAGGTTTTACGTTCATCTGTCTCACTTTGAAGATGGCCAGGGAGAGATTATGGTCCAAAAGTGCGTCCAGTTGTGTGTGAGGCCCCCAGTCAGCAGCCTGAAGCTTTGTTGTGACGCAGGCACAGTAATGGACTAATAGACTTAGTCAAGAGACGGGCCGGGCCTAATGACTGAGACAGAGAGACGCTGAGATCCGAGGAAGAGGGAGACGCAGGCAGACACAGAGGTTGCAGAAAGGTCAGCTAGAGTAGTGAGACGATGGCTTAGCGTAAACTCAGCCAGGATCAGTTGATTGAAGGCGAGGGAAGTTGGTGCAGAATTAACAAGCAGAAGAACAGTTTAACTTTCCAGCAGGGATCAGAGGTTTATGAAGGAAACGGAAGGAGAGGCCGATGGACAGACGAGACCAAGACAATAGAGAAAATGAGACGAGTCAAACGCAGAGTAGACGGTGTGTTAGCGCGCACGTAAACAGAGGCGACGGACCGGAGAATCTCGTTGATAACTACTCAAGAGGAAGTCTGCCGCATTTCCCTTTTCCTTCTGTTTTCCTTCTCTTAATATAGACCCAAGCTGCGAGCAGCGAGCCAACCGCAGACTGTAAAACGCGTCTGTTTATTCGAGGCCCGGATAGTGTTTCCTAATGCCGCTCTTTGCAATCGACACGGGGGTTATTCAGCTGTTAAATTATGCACATGTAAACACACAAACACAGATAAATAGATGCTCGTGAACAGGGCTAATTAAAACCAGGCACACAGATAAATGCATCCACTCACAAACGCACACTGTGACACTGCGGAAGTCATTTGTGGATGTTATGATGAATCCATGTGTGCGCAAACATATTTGGGTCATTGACTCAGTGGCACTTTTTAAAGTTGTGTGTGTGTGTGTGTGTGTAGGGGGGAATCTTCCAAGCCTTTGGCATACATCCTCTTAAGTGTTGGGACACAGATCTAATGAAGTGGGAGAAGCACAACATATAGTCATGTTGCTTTTTGCTTCTCAAACAGAATGAGTCAGATAGTTTTATATTTAGCTTGATTATAAATTACACACACCGTTAGGTCCGTTGGTAAACAGTAATGTGGAAAACACCTGCAGTGTGGAGGCTACATGTACTCAATGCTCTTTTGGATCTGCTTCTAAGTAGCTTTAGTTTGGGATCCGGCACCCTGCCCAGAGACGCTCCTGGCAGCTGTCAAGCACTTTCTCCTCAAGTGTTTCTCCAGGTTATACTCTTATTACCTATCCTTCATTTGCCATTTCTTTAACATTTTCTTTTTCTGTTTTTAACCAAACCTGGCATGATTTGCATCCTCTGAGATGTTCAAGTGTTGGGGTATTGTAGGTCTTCATGATTCTGTTTGTTCACTAATTGCCATCAGCAAACCTCTCTGAGGCTTTCAGAGATCAGCTGGATTTAAACTGAGATTAAGGGTGTTTCCCGAAAATCCCAAAATGGCAACATTTGTTACACTTTTCAGCCAGTGTGGTTCGAAAAACCTGTTCACTCCCTCGCCTGTGGTGGCGCTGCACCAAGAACCACTGAAGGAACAAACACGAAAACCTCTGAAGACCCTGAGCTCAACTTCCTTCTTCACGAAATGTAAACGATAATAGAGCGGCATCAGATTTCTCTTTTGTTTTTGGTAAAAGACCACAAGCCGTTTCTTCTGCCAGTGCTAGATTCAAGCATTTGTTTTGCTTGAATCTAGCACTGGCAGATTCAAGCAGGGCATTCTGTATTTACCCAGAATGCCCTGAAATATAGTCTGCCTCCCGCTTTCTGAGCGGCCTCTGATCTGTTTGCATCCACATCATGCATTCGAACTGCACCAGGAAACTGAACAGAGACCTTGAGTTCGTTTTTTGGTCTGCATTACACCAAAAAACGCCTCTGTGTGTGGCACGCACACACAGAGGGAGTGTGCGTTCACACCTCTCTAAACGAACCAGACATTTTAGTCAAATGAACCAGAAATTAAATTTCTAACTATTTCCCAATTATTTGTTACAGGAGAGCATCAATAAATATTAGTACATTAGAAAATATAATTAAATGCAGTTACTGTATGCAGTTTAGTCATATAAGGAAAGTGGGGAATGTTTTTCAAGAACTTTGTTTGTGGCGCTATGACTACTGTGCCAAGCAGTGACATCCATACAATTACCAAATAATGAAATAAGAGTTTTTATCATATTTTCTATTGTTAAGACAACGGTACCACAAAATATCACGATAAAATTCTAATTACATATCCCCAGTCCAATAGGTCAATTAATAGCCAATTAGTTGACCCTTATGGCCCATCAGACCTCCAGGATCTTATTTAGGGGCACCAAAGCAAAAAGAGGACATCAAATAATGCCTCACTTTACAGAATATTTTTTTCTTAAAACAAGAAAAAAAATGCAATTAGCTTGTGGTTATAAAATGACAAAATTTTGAAATGATCCAGGAGAATTTGTTTTTTTCAAGGCTCTTTATGCATTTTGATTCTTTTTCCTTGTTGTCCATGTTCCGTCTGCACTCACTGTGCTGCGGTGATGTCACTCTCCAGCCTCTCTCTCTTTCCTCCCCACTTCCCTCCACCTGTTTCTTCCTCTCCCGGGTATCCTGACTCCTCTCCACCTCCATCTCTGCCTCGTTGTCAAGTGGTGACTCACTGAAGGCGCGCAGCCAAGGATTTGGCTAGCCCGGACACACACGCAGACACGCACTCACTCCACCCGCATCCAAAATCAGCCAAGAGTACAGCGTGCAGGCCACATGCTGCACGTACTGCATTGGCACGCGCACACAGAGGGGCTGTTGAGGGGCCAAAGCTGTGAGAGACGGGTAGATGCACTGTCACACATGCGCAATGCTCCGTCAGCCAAGTGAAAAGCCCCAAACCGTCTGAGTCACATCAGTGGAGCAGAAATGGGAAAGTAAATCCGCCGGCACTCACACATACAGTGTCTATTCTGACACCCAGTGATGATTTTACAGCTTCCGTGTGGATTTGTTTCTCTCCAGTTCAGACTTTACTGCATCCGGTGTTTGTTCCCCTGAAACGCACTGGAATAAACAATAAGCATTGCTCGTGGTTTGGTGGCTCTAGAAACATTGTATTTAGCTGCAGATCAGTGTTGTGTGTGAGAATCCATTGAAAAATTAGGCATTTAAAGGAAAAAAAAAACATCTCCTATTGAAAGACAAATACGTACTGCATTTTGATCTGAATTTATACTCATAATTGTATTTTTAATACATTTACGGTTTTTGTTATAGGATTCTGCCCTTTGCTTCCACCCTAAAAAAAAAAAAAAAGTCAAATCTTGAACATGTCTGCTTCTTTCTCCTAAATCAGGTGAAGAGAACGTACAGCCACGGTACGTACAGAGCCGGAGCGATGAGACAGATCAGTCTGGTGGGAGCCGTGGACGAAGAGGTCGGGGATTATTTCCCAGAGTTCCTCAGCTTGCTGGAGGAGTCCCCCTTCCTGAAGGTGAGGCTGCTGCAGCCGACGCGTGGCAGTGATCCAAAACAGCAGCTCAGCAGACAAATGGATTGAGCTTTGAAAAGTGACAGAAGGATTGAGACCGGCTCAAAACATTTAAAAGGTTTTTATCTTGGACTGCATCAGAGGACCTAAATAGTGTGATAGATGAAGACCCTTAAGTAGCTGAGAGTTGCACTTGCTTTTGTTTAATTATACACTTCTGATGAAGAGTTATTCCAGATGTAACCTTGTTAAAATACTGGGGAAATGCACATTAAAAACAGAAGTTTATTTGTCTTATTAGGATTTAAAGTGATAGATCAACACACAGTAGTGCAGAATGAAGTAGAAGGGAATGATTCATTGTTCTAATCATTTGTTCATAATGATGGAAAGCATCCCCTCAGCATGATGCTGCTACTACCATGTTTCAGTGTGGGAACACTGGTTTCAGGGTGATGTTGCTTTCCAAACAGACCAAGTGTTTTGGGATTTTCTCTTATCAGTCTTGTATTTTTTGAAAACTAACCAAAAAATTTTCACATTCAGTCCTTGTATTTGCTGAATAGAAGAGAAGACGGTTAAAAGAGTTGATGAACAGTTGAAAGATGTCTTAACGAGGCCTGAAGCTATTAATTGTGATGAATTGATTATTGAAAAAATTGTCAACTGGTTTAGTAATCAATTAATCGTTACCTGGAGAGACTCATAAAAAAGGTAACTTCATCAAAGAACAACATACTCAAACCAGATATTAAGCCAAAACCATGCAGAATAAATATACATTTTGGATTTAAGATAAAAAAAAAAACACCTTTGTTTGTAAATATATTTTACCCAAAACTTGTCAAGTGGCATAGTTTTAATTTCACCTGGTTCAAATTCTCTAATGGAATATGTTACTGCATTTTAGGCAATAAAAAGTTTTTCTTATTTAAAAAATGGAACCGAGTTATTTGCCAATATGCATAATTATAATGTAGTTGTAATATTATATAAAAGAGGCTGAAGTGGTTAATTGAGAAATAAGCAGAATATGCCAATAGATTAATCTATTACTAAAATAATCGCTAGTTGCAGCCCTTGTATCAACCTATTGCTTTGGTGTTCCTCATTGCTTTCTCATTTTTAAATGCAGCGGACTCTTCCATGGGGAACTCTTTCCAGCCTAAGAAACATGAGTCCAACAAAGAGCGACGATGGTCCAATAATGTGGGTCAGACCAGGGGAACAGATGATACCTGTAGCCGATATACCAAAGTCTCCTTTTAAAAGAAAGCGGTGAGTCCAGCTGGAAACACTTGCGATAATCCCGACATGCATTGCTTGTACCTTGTGGAGCTGACTCGCTTCTGTACTCTCCACGCTGCTTGTGAGCACTTATCATGAAAAAAAAAAAAAGAAAAAAACACACGCACACACATTTATATCAAACACTTACCAATTTCAAGCAGCAGCCGTGGTAACAGCATAAAGCTTTGTTGTTGTCGAGCAGGGCTGTATGAGGCAATTACCCTCTCCGCTCGCCTGTGTCACCGCGTCGCCGTTGCCCGCGTATCGGCGGCGTCTCGACGCGTGCGACTTCTGCGAGCAAGACGGGTAGAAACCAGCGAGTGTTTATGTGTGTGATGTTAGCTGTGTGCGGCTCACCGCTCCGATGAGATCATCGTTGCATCAGATTCTGCTTCTCATGGCTGGGAGGCAAACAGGGGGCAACACACACACTGCACTCATTCCTGTTGAACCTAATTTATTTCACCTGATTCTTCAGTTTTATTTTTGTTTTTCATAGTAGCCACTTAACCGTGCTTAAAATATTATCAGCTAATAAAGCACTGTATGCATGAGGCTGATATTGCCTTTGAAAACAATAACGCATTAATATCAATGCATCTCCTGTCTCTTTCCACCAAAAAAAGTATACATTTTCATTTATTTCTATTAAGAACTGACATCCACTCTTTTCTTTTATTTCCTCCACGGTCCCCGTCTCTTTCTCCTTTCTGTCCTTGTCCTCCTGCGACTTGTAAACATCCGCGCTATCTCTCCGTTTCCTCTACCATCTTTGTTTCAGCTTCATCCTCTTGACCCCCTCTTACTGCTTTTATGTTGATTTATAGCAGAGTTATTATGCAGGTGTTTTCAGGAACCCAGATATGCTAAAGCTCATATGTTGGAAATGTCATCGGTATGCAGCCGCTGTCGTTTATGTCTGTCAGTGCTTATAGAAAAAGACGTAAAAAAACCCCCAAAAAAAAACTGTTTTAGAAAAAGTAATATTGGAAAGCGGTACAGTCCAGAGAAAGATGCGAATGTGATCATGTTCGCAGTTAGTCCTTGGCTGCGGTTTCTCTACATTGTTTTGAAGGAAGTGACTGCATCGCTTCGTGGGCTCTCATGCTGTTCGGTTGGTGGTTTCGGTGAAAAGGTCAAGACTTGGAGCATTTTTGACAGCGCTGAGACTCTCTGTCTGAGAATCTGAGTTGATTATAGTGATACACTTTGAAAATAAACCCAAATACCTCAGCTTTCAGTGAAGGGGCGTCCTGACTGCATTATTGGTAACGGCAGCCGCAGTCTTTTTCAATATTAATATTATTTCAGCGTTGTTAAAATATCTATGTTTAAGTATAACGTTTCAGAATAAGACCCTGCTAGTGAGAATTTGTGGATAACTGAAGGTAAAATAACAACGTATAAAAACGGTAGAATGAATTTTACATTTTCTCCGATATACACATGAATTGTAAAGATGTTGTTAATAAAACTTGTGTAATAAACCTGATGGATGTTTTCTATAACAGGACATTTTTTCAGGAACAAGAGTGGTTTTTCTCTCCATTTAAACTTTATTTAGCAGGGTAAAAAAAAAAAGGGTATAAAGCTGATGTGGAGATACTAATTGTTTACCTACCAGGAGTTGTTGGATGGATAGATATGGAGGGAAATTGTAAATGAGTTCCAGTTGGCTGGATTTATTTAACATTTTAATTCAGTCATAAGTTTAAAGTGGTCTGATCTCTTATTTTCTGTTAACTTTAACTGCAATGGATTTTATACATGCACATTTTTGAACAAGCCTGAAGTATATTTAGTCTGAAGACTGTAGTAATCGATGGATAAATTATCCTTAATTTACTGTTACTGCCTTCTGCCTGATCTTATTGACATAAATAAACTTTAACTCGTTTCGTTCTTTTTAACACTCTAATGCTATTCAGTGGAAATTACACCATGGTAACAGTTGTAACTGGTAACGTTTTCCTCAGTTTATATCCATGAAAGAAAGCAACATTTTACTACTTATGTTTTTTTGTACTTATATGAGCGAAGAACTTTGAAACTTTCCTTTTAGGTCAAAAGTGAAGTGAAACCAGCAGGTGGTAGAGATAACGAGGATTCTTCGGTCCAGACTAGAATGTAAACAATCGTGCGTTTTTGATATACTCGTTCTCTGTTTTCTACCCTGCTATAGCTTCATTTTACAAAATAAAATACAATCAGGACAAAAGTATTGTTGCATAACTGTAATACTTAACAAAAATGCAAGCAGATTTGTTTTTCTCAGCTAATAAATTTGTTGGGAATAAAATGGGATACATAAAGATTTTTCTTGGCTTTGACTCCAACTCCCTTTCTTGCTCATTCCTACTATATTTCATATCACCTTATCTTGTGATTGTTTTACCCCCCTAGCCTCCTTCTCCTCTTCATCATCTCCATACTGTTACAGCGCTCGCGGTTGTACCTCACGTACTCTTTTCTTCCCTTGATCCCCACGTTATCTGGCCATAAGTATACATTAATGCATCCTGACGGGGAACACACTCCCATGCATGGAAACAAAAAACAGAACCTCACATGCAGAGGGTATTTTAGGATCTAAGTTAAAAATGTTTTTTTTTTCTCTGCAGTCCTTCCCTTATCAGCTTTTCTGCTTTTACATTTATTACTGTCAGGCTGCAGTCAGCACACACACACACCCCCACACGCACGCGCACACACACACCTTCAGAGCTGTGTGTGTTCGCCTTCATCTGCCCTTCTGCTCTGCAATATTTTCCTCCATCTCAGTTTTTTTCTTTTTTTTTTTTCCCCGCCGTTCTCCACGGCTCATGCATCTTTCTTCTTATCTCTGAGTGAATGAGCACAGCGCTGATAGTCTTGCTGTTCTTCGGTCCATGCGTATGCGTGCACCGTGTGTTGTGCTCTTGAAGGATTCTCGCAGATATCCTGCATGCGTATTCAGCCTCCCGTTTGAACCTGAATGCAGCTCTGATGTCAGTCACTGATCTAGCGGGGAGCTGACTGCAGTACTTCTATTGTTCGGCGGTACGGCTCGTTTCTATGCTTTTACTCCTCAGGTTCTCGGAGTGTCTGGTGCAAAATCCAGTGTAAATATACTGTACATATTGTGCATTTCTTGTGCCTTACCTTATTTGTAATGTGAATGTTAAACGTAAAGCAGATTGTACTACTGCTTCCCTGTTCTTACTTTACATTAAGTGATTTTATTGCTTATTTTCATTCACTAAGAGGATGCATTACCCTTTATTTTCTTTCCCAAAGTGTTATTTTTTTTGTCCTATTATATTCATTTGCATTTGATCTTATAATATCACACCCAACATTTAATACAGTTTGGCTGTTTTTTGCCATCAGGTTAATAATAAAATAAGTCTTCAGTTGTAAAGTTTTAACACTTAAGGGTTTTGTAAGGACAGAATTAAAATAACCAGCAGCAGTTCTGTTGATTATAGATCAAATAATTTAGTGGTGCAACTCAACAAATGAAAATATCTACCAAGATAGGGGCGAATGTGGCTCTGTGGGAAGAGTAGTTGTCTTGTGATCGGAAGGTTGTAGGTTCAATTCCAGCTTCCTCCTGCCCCATGTCGATGTGCCCTTGGGCAAGGCACTTAACCCCAAATTGC
>CAEGAE010001611.1:0-15129 GCA_903067095.1 Girardinus metallicus
GTTTATTTACAGTAGGTGTGTGTGGGGGGTGGTGGGGGTGGGTGGGTGGGGGTGGGGGGGGGGGGGGGGGGGGGGGGGGGGGGGGGAATCTAAATTATATGGTTTGTGACGTGAGATTTCCCTAAAATGTTCTCAGGTACGAAGTTTGCTGTCGATGCGTTCCGTTATGGCGAGATTGAGGGCATAACCTCGTACTTCCTGACACATTTCCACTCGGACCATTACGGAGGCCTGACCAGAACCTCCACATTTCCAATCTACTGTAACAGAGTAAGTCCAGCTGCAGCACACCAGCAGCTCCTCCTGCTTACTTATCCCGATACCTAGATTTGTTCTGCGGCTGTTCAGCAGTGAGTCATGATGTTACGTCACTCATTTCAAGCTGTTAGATATTCGTCTGCACAAGGCTTTAGCGCTCTCCTGGAACAAAATGCGGTTAAATTAACTTGTCGTTTTTGATTAATCGTCACTTGTTTGGGCAGAGAATACAGTTCACTTGCTAAATGCTTCTCATTTCTCTCAGTAAAAATTGAAAAGTTATAAAAAGGTTTGTTTTGTAAATGCATTAAACCTTGATCCAATCTTTGTCTTCAGTCACTCAGAGTACAAGTACTCAGGTAAAAGTAAAAAGTACAGCATGGTAAATATAATCCTGAAATTAATTTTTATTATTATTTTTTTTTTTCAAAAGAGTTACTCAACTAAATGTAACTAGTTACTACCCAACTCTACGCCAGACGAAATGAAAAAAGCCAAGTTCCCACAATTCAGTTAGATCTTGGAAAAAGTGCCTAAGTAATTAGTTGCAGCAATGAAAACTGTTAATGAATTCAGTTACATTTTAAAAACCTGTAATTCTGTTTTTTGTCTCCATTAGTTGTGCAAAAAAAAATGCACGTTGTGCTGGAAATTAAATTTTTCTAGACCTCTGATTATTTTGTTACAGCTCATGTGTGATATAAATTTAAATTATTGTCCTGCAGTGAAACCTAAAATCATGTTTTGAAGCATAAAAACAAAAAATTGCTTGCTCTGTCATGTAATGTTTAATGAAAGCCCATATTAAAGTCAGTGGTACTGCAAATAATTACTTCAGTAATTTTTTATCAATTTTATTCTGATTAATTGGATAAAAAAAATTGCCCCATTTGCAGATTTTTCATTTAATCAATTCAATTTTTTCTATACAGTATTCAAAATGCATTAAGAGGAACATGAATACTGAAATTCTTTTTTTAAATAAAAAAGTAAAAATGTTAAGTTGTTTAAAAATGCAATAATAGCTTCCCTTTTGTGAATTTGAACCAGGTGAAGGCGTTTTATCTTGAATGTGAAATGTGTGTGTACCTCCTAATCTGAGTCCTTTCACAAAATGCAGTGGTTAATAGGTTTTTCTTTTATCAGTCATTTTAATTTTGGCCAAAACAAGATCACATTCTTGTCTGGTTGCCACAGTAACCAACAGATTTGACTGCTTCCTGTCTCTTCCTGTCAGATCACGGGGAACCTGGTGAAGAGCAAGCTTCGGGTGGCGGAGCAGTTCGTCCACATCCTGCCCATGAACGCCGAGGTCACCGTGGAGGGAGTCAGGGTCGTCCTACTGGACGCCAACCAGTGAGTCAACGGGGAGAACCCGCTGCCTTGCTCAAGGGTTAGGACTGTAACAGACGGGGTTCATACGGGAGCTTGAAACCCCTGATTTTCAATGAGGTGTTTTCAAGGTTTGGAAAGCGCTTGATTTCTGTTTAAAGTCCTTCATTTGTGTAATAAAGTGCAGACTGATTTTAAAAAGCATAAATATGGAAAAAGTTATTTTTAAACCAGGTATTTATATAACCCTAATAAATAGATGCACTTTTTTTTCCCTCACTGTTTGACGTTAAATTACACTAAGATTTTCTTGTTTTAGGAAAGTTGGAACTATCAAAATTATTTCTATTTGTTAAATACCAGAAAACATAATTTTTTTTCTGTCGTTCTGGACTATAGAGCGCACCATACTATAAGCTGCACCTACAAATTTTTTTGGGAAAAAAAAACTGGAAATGAACATATCAGTTTTTCACAAGGAGGGCTGGGTCCTAAAAAATCTGCCGGTTTTACTAAGGACACAGCCCTGCGTCTCCAACGCCGAACCATGGATCCGTTCACGCCGAGTTTACGTGCAGCGGCTCCATTTCCCTCCTGTTCTGCCAGATCGACAGCCCTCAACTTAAAAGCTGCATCATATGAGTTTGAATAAATTTCTCCATCGTGCCTGCTGCTAGCATGTGCTTGTTCTAAATGAAAATCAGCACTTTCTTCTTTGATTTCCAATTCTGACTTCCAATGAGTCACTTCCTGCTAAAGAGCCCCCTGGTGGTTGAAGGAAAATCCACAGATAAGCCGCATCGTTCAAAGTGTGGAAAAAAAGTAACGGCTTTTAGTCCAAAAAATACAGTACTGAACTTTGAGTTTTCGGTCCCTGTTCTTTCAGTTGTCCAGGAGCTGCAATGCTGCTGTTCTTCTTGCCCGATGGACAGAAGGTTCTCCACACCGGTGACTTCAGGGCCGACCCCTCCATGGAAACGTACCCCGAGCTGCTCAGCTGCCGGGTTCAGACTCTCTACCTGGACACAACGTCAGTATCTGAACATACTCTGTGGTTTTCTGTTACTTTGAGGAGGTTTTAATGGCTGCTTGTCGTTGTAGCTACTGCAGCCCTGAGTACACGTTTCCCAGGCAGCAGGAAGTCATCAGCTTTGCAGCCAGCAGGGCCTTTGAGTTGGTGACTCTGAACCCGCGAACACTCGTGGTGTGTGGCTCGTACTCTGTGGGGAAAGAAAAGGTCTTCTTAGGTATGTGGTTTGGGATCTTCTTTAAGAATTTATATGACCTATATCTCAAATGCAGTGCAATACGACCAAAAACCTAAAGAAGGATGAATAAACTAACACAACTCCTGAATTTAAATTAAACTATTACTTTAAATTTCACTCTTAAATTAATAAACACCTTGCTGTCAGTATGAACATATGGACACGCAGTGCAACCATATCTAAACCAGTGTTTTTTTTTTTTTTGTTGTTGTTTGTTTGGTTTTTTCCCCACAGCCTTGATTCACTTTCATCCCGCTAAAATGTCACCCGTTATTAAATCTATATTGAAACGCGAGTGCAGAGACACAGGATTTTGGGAATTGTCTGTTTGTGAAGAAAGTAATAAATATGTGCTGTCCTCTACTCGCACGTAGAAAATATTAGTGTATAAAGCTATACACTAATATAGTTTATATTATATTAAAAGATGAAAAATAATCATTTCCACCTTTATAGAAGATAACATTTTATTGCAGAAAACACATTAGTTTTGTAATAGATTTATCTTTTTACTGAATTTGAACAAGTTGAAGAAAAAACTTTTTATATATATCTCTAGACAGATATCTAAATATATTAAATGCAAAGGTATGTATTTGTACAGCTTTTGCCAAATTACTGTTTAATTGCATTTTTTTTGTCTGTAAACTCCAGTTAATGATTAATCGGTTACTAAATTAATTGACAATTAATTCAACAATTGACTAATCATAATTGGATTAACTGTTTCAGTTAATCTAGTTAACTGAAACAGTTAATTAGATTAACGTGAGCATTAAAAATTACCCATTTGTATTTTACACGTGACAATAACTTGTGGAGAAACATTTTGCTGTTCCATTAGGATTTTGTGTGACAAACACAAAAAGCTGCATAATAATTAAGAGGAAGGAAATCTAAAAAGTGTGGCATGCTTTTGCATTCAGACCCTTTTCACTCAGACATCCTTGAATGTGTGTTTAATTTAACCCATAATAAAAATGCAGCTGGTTTGTAACGATCAGAGTTAAAGGCATCATGAAGAACAATATCTTAATCTTTCACTGAGCATTGAAAAAAGTAAGACACAACTCAGTTCATTCCTGTAGCAGTTAAAAGAGCAGGCGACCATTAAAATACTAAGGTTTCTGGTCGTATAACATGAATGTTCAAGAGGTATGAATACTTTTGCAACGCCCACTCCACGTTCCTTTTGCAGTGTGTTTCTGCAGAGGTAGTGTGAGGTAAAAACTGGTGCTTACACAGCTAACGTGATTTATTTGCAGCGCTGGCAGAGGTCTTGGGGTCAAAAGTGTGCCTCTCCAGAGACAAATACAACACCATGTGCTGCCTGGAGTCTCAGCAAATCAAGGAGCGCATAACCACCGACTGGAAGGCAGCCCAGGTTCACGTGCTTCCCATGATGCAGCTCTCCTTCAAAGTGGGTGCAGCAGCAATGGTTTTTATGTCATTTTCATTTCCATGCTGGCCGTAGCAAACATTAACCGTCATATATAAGGTTATATTGAGCAAAATTACCAATATTTCTGCAAAACATTCTCTAGTGAGATTTAAATTTGCAGTCCTGGAGTTTTCACATATGACTGGTGGCAGAAAAGCCGACTAATGTCGGGTTGGGTTTTAAATAGTGATGCTCCGATCAGGTGTTTTGTTGCCGACACACATCACCCATGAGGCCGATCTTTGCCGATCGCCCTGGATTGACTGTTAATTTTTTGCTTTATGTATAAATGATACTAAGTGACCTGGCAAAATTAAAAAATGATCAGGTAATAAATTCACCTAATTTAGACCCACAAAATACTTGCAGGCACAATGCAGCAGCTATTCAGTCAAAAGGACAACTGAAAAACCTGAAATTAGTAAAATAATATTTTACAGTAAGGCTCTCAGTTCCATAAATTATTAGTCAAATACATCTGCCTATATCAAATAATGTCAAGTAATAAAGGAGACATTCAAAGTTAAATGTAGGTTGCATTAAAATGAACAATCCTGAGTTGCTAAATCAAAACCTCCTGATAGCGGCTAGCTGATTAATGCTGGTTCTGATTGGCTAGCGGATTAATGCTGGTTTTGATTGGCTGGCTGATTAATGCTGGTTCTGATTGGCTAGCGGATTAATGCTGGTTCTGATTGGCTAGCTGATTAATGCTGATTCTGATTGGCTAGCGGATTAATGCTGGTTCTGATTGGCCGTTTCTGACCGAACTGAGTAATTCTGGAGAACACGGGGAGGAGGCAGATGAGGTTGATTATTTTCAGAGATTATTTGTCTTATGTTAGGACAACGAAATTTTAAAGCATATCTAAAATCGTTTTGTTTCAGTTACGTGCTGCAGCTTTAAGCAGAGGTTCGGTGTGAGATCGATCAGCACATCTCTAGTTTTAAAGTGTCTGCTGTAAGGCAGAGCTGATGTTTGCAATAGTGCTGCATCCTCAGCCTTAAATATAAATTTTAAGACATTCTAATGCACTTTTTTTTTTGATATCGCTGTCTCTGCAGAAGCTGCAGGATCACCTGGCACGCTTTTCAGCACAGTATGATCGACTGGTAGCCTTCAAGCCCACCGGCTGGACCTTCAGCGAGCAGGTGGAGTCGGTGGAAGACATCCAGCCACAGATCAGCGGCAACGTCTCCATTTACGGTTAGTAGAAATGCTTAACTGAACAGATCCAGGTTTAGATGTTATGGAAATGTTTGTTTTAATTCAGAGGGCGCAGGGTAAAACATCAGACTATTCTTCATGCTCCAAATTCTGACAGAAAACACGTGCTGTATTCAAACAAAAATGGGAATGTGACTGAATTGCTTTGACTTGGCCTACAGCGCCCTCTATGGGGGATAAAACCAAACGAGACGTCGTCATAATCTGGCTGCATCCTCATCTATATTCAGCACAGCTGGAGAGCCGTCTAGCTTGAAACCCCAGTGGTAAAATTAGGTGTGACTTGATTTTCATTAGTAAATAAATCTGGTTTTCCTTACAGTTTTATCTCTGAAGTTCTTGATAGATCCATCAACGTCAGAGCCATCTGCCATGTAACCTACAACCACCAGCTGGAGGCTTTTGCCACCAATTTTAGCTTTTCACTCCTTCCACTTCATCTGTTTTTGTGTCACTCTGACGGATGCTAATTTTCCTCCTCCTCTCTGCTTCTTCTCCGGGCTCCATTTCAGCTGCATCTCTGTAGGGATGCAGCTGAGTTAACTTGTAAGATGGTTGAAGGCAAGATAAGCAAGAGGCAATGTTGCAGTTTTTTACCTCAGAGGACAAAGGGATCCTTTTATCGGATTTTCCACTGAAATAACTTAAGCATGTGGTGCCTCAAGATTTCGCCGTCTTCTCTATTTATTGTCATATTTCATAACATCTGGCTTCATGTCAGATTTTCACCTCAGATGTAATTGCTCCTCTGTTTACCGAAGGGGTAGTAAAGAATGGATATCAAAATAAATGTTAAACTTTCCCATTTCTGAGACAGGAATCCCATACAGTGAACACAGCAGCTTCCTGGAGCTGAAGCGTTTCGTCCAGTGGCTCAAGCCTCTGAAGATCATCCCTACTGTGAACGTTGGCAGCTGGTCAAGCAGGAAGGCCATGGAGAAATGTTTCAGCGAGTGGCTCTCGGAAGCTAGAGCTAAACTCTAAAATGAATTTTGAGAACTCTTCTGAAGCTCCAATTTTAGTTTTTGAAAGTGGCTTTAACACTAATAATGTAAATTCTGACTCTGAATGGTTAAATATGCAGTCTGGGACCCGTTTATTGAATGAAACTTCAATTCAACGCTGCCTTTGGTTACAATGAGCTGTTTACACAAACATGTTTACAGTGAAACTGAAGGCATTTTATCTGTTGTGACCACATTCCCTTTACGTATTGAGTCAACATGCTTCTTTTTAAAATATATTTGTTTTATATTTTTATTCTAAAATAAAA
Source organism: Girardinus metallicus (assembly GCA_903067095.1). Lineage (NCBI taxonomy): Eukaryota > Metazoa > Chordata > Actinopteri > Cyprinodontiformes > Poeciliidae > Girardinus > Girardinus metallicus. Next base: position 6,801 of record CAEGAE010001611.1, read on the forward strand.
TCTTAAATATTCTTTAGACCTTTGGCTTGTTTACCTCATTTGTACCAGTTTAGAATAATAAAAAAAAAATCATACTTTTCAATATAATTCCTGTAATTATTTGATATTTTATGTAATCTAATCTGTGCCAACATTTGCAGCACTGGCTTTGAAAATGCTAAGTTGTTGATTTTTTTAAGTGTGGCGTCAGATCTTTTTAGTGCTTATCTCTAAGGCACCAGAGGTGCTCTGTAAAGATGGAGCTTTCTTGAATTTAAAGCTAGATTTTCAGTCATGGTATAATCAATCAAATTGGGGGGGAAAAATCTCTAAATCTTCTGGATGATCTTGAGAGAATCCTATAAAAATGTTTTAAAAGGTCTTCAAACTGCATGTTTCCTTTACATATTGAAACAGGTGTATTTTCAAAAGTGGAGGTTATTGATCTATGTGGGTAATTGAATGAAGAGGCGTTAAAAACTTTAATTTATTTCTTTTCTTATTTTGACCCTCTACAAAAATGGGGTAAAAGGTCTCGGGAAATAGTTTGACTACATAAACCTAGACATCGTGATTAAACGCCATTTCATCAGACACACGAATGGATAAAATGTTCTGTCCAAATAAAAGTTTGTTTTTAATGCCACAAATAATGGCTACAATAAAACTTAATATTAAATCAGCTCCACTTTTATCAGTCTTTTTTTTTTTTTTTTTCCATTTACGGAGGTCAAATGCTAGTTTGTGGATAGCCTATAGCTGTTTCAGCTAACAGAGATCCCAAAAACGCACATAGAAACAACAAAATAGAGAACACGAATAGAGAATCTGTTAATATAAGATAATCTGCTATAAGATTACATTATTTTTATATAAAGAATTCCTAATAAAGCTGATTGATGTGGCAGGGGAAGATTACTGTTCAAACACAACCTAGCGTTAGCACAGCTGCGTCAGCGACGGTTTAAAAAATCAAAAATATTACAGATACAAATAAAAACTACTGTGTTAATTTCTTTGATGATTTTTAAACACTTTTTATTTAAAGTAACTGTTTCTAACATTGTGAACAAGAAGCAAACCAAATAAAATCGGAGAATTTATAAAAACTGTAATCGCCTCAACGACTTATAAGCTCGTCGGCCATGTTGTGAGTGGCAATTTCGTCTTGAAAACAAAAACATATCTTCTTGGAATCATTTTATTGTTGTTGTTTTCCAAATTAAAACAGGAAATTGCGTTGAATGTTTTCCCTAAAGCCTTAATCATCATCGAAATGTTCTTGGGGCAACTTTGAGATGGGTCTTTGTGTTTTGTATGGGTCAGCAGTGGTTTTAGGCTTGAAACAGAACAAACATAGTACTAGCATTGTGATGGTGCTAATCCACTTTGCTACTTCAGGACCTGAATGACTTGTCTTAACTGATAAAGGCGTGAATTAGGCTCTGTAGTGGAAAATCCTCTAGTGTGAGTCAAGTGCAATTAAGTGTGGCATTGATTAACGACCGGAGTTTCTAATTTGAATACCCAATGCCCCCTAACTACTCTGCAATGCCTCTGGAAGTCTCCAAACATAAATACTTTTACAATTTTTGTATGGGAAATAAAAAGACAATTTAATAAACAGAAATGCTTATTAATTAATTTTATTCATAATTATTTATTTTACACAAAAATTACACATTCATCTTCCCAGGACAAATAAAATCGCCAACACCCGTTGCAAAGGATTTATTCGATATAAAGCATTTATATATTACAGCATATATATATTTTTCACAGTTTCAGTGAGTGGTTAGGAATTGCCTGTTTTTGGACTTCATTAAAACCTAGAATACTGTTACTCGGACTATTGTAAATAATGTTAGATGACATTGTTATCAGTGTTTTAATGGTAAACCATTTAAAATTGGTAGGTTTGTAGTGAATTCAGTAAAACTTTGTAGATAATCTTTGATGTTTTTGTTTTATCATGGTGGGGCTCTACCAGTAGACCAGAGGTGGACAGAGTACCCAAAAATTGTACTCAAGTAAGAGTAGAACTACTTCAACATATTTTTACTCAAGTAAAAGTAAAAAGGAGACATCCAAGTAATAAGAAGTAGGAGTAAAAATGTATTTGGTAAAATGTTTACTCAAGTACTGAGTAACTGATCAAATTATTAATCATTTAATATTTAAAAATTACATAATCAGATGGACCAAAGTTAAGTGAAAATTTTGGCATTTTAAGGATAAAAATGACAAGAATTCATGTAGGTAACAAAAAATAACAAAATTGGACAAAAGAAAATTTTTCCAAATCAGTTTCTTTCAATAAAAATCTTACAATAACAAAAACCGCAGGTCTGTGTGTGGTGAATTTTTAAAACGTGTTAAAACGTGTTTATTCTTCATTCAGTGGGTAGAAAATCCAGAAATTTTACACTAGTAAGAGTGGAAACACTTCATAATACAAGTACTAAAGTAAAAGTAAAAAGTACAGCATGGTAAATGTAGTCCTAAAAGTATTTTTTTTTCAAAAAAGTTACTCAAGTAAATGTAACTAGTTACTACCCAACTCTACGCCAGACGAAATGCAAAAGTTCCCACAATTCAGTTAGATCTTAGAAAAAGTGCCTAAGTGATTACTTTTTTTTGTTTTATGTGTTTAAAAAAAAAAACTGTGGCACATGACTGTAAGGCATGACACAATTTTATCTTCATAGTACCGACCCCTAAGTGGAAGAAGACATGTAATACTGTTCTCTTTCTGTACTTTTCACTTTACATCACCACTAATTGCTGAGAGGGTGTATCTAAGAAAAACAGAACAATGCTAGACTTAAAATCAAAAGTGTGTCAACCTTTCTTTTTGTTATACTTATCAACAAGAAGATATATATATATATAACATCTTGTTTGTTAGCAAACCTGTTTGCTAACAAACAGGTTTCCCGCTTCTACAGGTTTCCCGCACAGACACCAGTAGCACAGGTGTCTGTGCTACTGGGAACAGGGCATTCACTGGGTTAGAAAGATGTCACAACATAATGCATGCAGAGCAATCTTATTATATACTGGGATTCCCTTTTAGTTGAAATTAAAAATGGGGAAATCCTGTCTGTGGTTTCACTGTACAAGCAATTCTGACTGGCATCTACAATAAGCAAAAAAAAAAGGGACTTTCCATATTGACAAGAGATTTTTCCTTCTTATTGTTTATATCTATTGTGACGTCAAACAAACAAAGCATGGCTAACATAACTTCCCCTCTGTTACTCTGGAGCTTGCGTAAAGAAACTGGTATTAACAGGAAGTATATTTCTGTATGATGTTTATGAAGACATAAACAGACATAAACTCCAACAGCAAGAAAATGGGACAAAAAACATGTTGATCTGTTTATATACAACATATACAGGGGTATCAAACCCATTTTCCAAGATCATGAATGTTCTTAAAGGGCCGGTTGTGCCAGAATGTATTGACAAAACCCGTTAAAATATAAATAAATTCTTAACTCCTTCAGACCCCTCGTCCACTTTAATGGACATGACAATTTCTGCGATTAAACCCATAAAAAAAAAAAAAAAAAGGAATTTGTTATCTGCATGATGGATCTTACAGATTGGTTTCTTATTAAACAAAAACAATGAAGTTTAGACTCTTAACTTGATAGTAGTGAGTTTCAGGCATCAGACAAGACGAGCATGAAGCGAGAGACGGGGAGGAGTAAGCATCCATTTCCATCAAAAATATTAATTTATGTTCATAGCAGCCTAAAAGAATTACTGCCAGATGAAATTGTCGGTCTGTTCCACACAAAAATCTGGGAAAACAGTGAGTGCCCAGCAAGAAGCCGTAATACAATTCCTACTGTAACGCGTGTAAAATCCAGCTGTGCTTTGGTGCCACACTGAAACTGCTTCAAGGTTGCTCATCAAAAATGAGAGATTACATGAAAATACCCAGCAAGCTGATTCTCTGTCAACTGTTTGGTAACTGCGTAATCCGTTTGCATTACTACAAATAATAACATGTCAATGCATTTAAAAGTTCAATGACACATTACTAAAGTCAAAACTACATTTTGTATTGTATATTCTCTATTCAGACATGCACACTGATAAACAATTAAGCAAACATCCACTTTATAAGGTTGAGATCAGGCCTAATTAGATATTATATGAAACTCTATGGGAAAAGTATAGAAGTTTTCATTCTACGCTCATTTAGTCGAGATGTCCATTACGATGACATTAAAAAAAACATATTAAAATATGAGATAGGAAAAATGTCTCTTTTTCCCTTTATTTCCAAGCTTAAAAGGAGTAAAACTCAGCTGAGTAAAAAAAATTTGAGAAAATTCAGGTCTGAAGGGGTTAAGATTAAATAGCAGTGGACATCTTTTTAGTCCCTCCAGGATGTTGCGATTGTTTTTGTAGTAATTGCAGTAATTTAGAAATATTTGCCAAATGCGACTTTTTATTACTCGCCCTATTATTATGGATCATAACGCGACATTAGGTAAGGATCAGGCAGCTGTTCAGTAGAAGCAGAAAATACTGCCACCTACAGGTGGGAGTAAACCGTCACTTAGGTCCAATGGTTTTGGATCACAATTATCCATTAACGCGAGAAAGTGCAGGGATTTTTTTGATTATTTGTGTGAATTTCAGCGATAATTCACGAAAAACTGGAGGGACTAACTGGTGCAATTTGACAGTAAAAAGATAAAAATTGCTTTGAATTGATTGATCAAATAATATTTAAGCAAACTGTTATCATCACGGTTCTATTATGAGTCACTTTAGAGTCTAGAGGGCCACGTAAAAAGCTGTGGCGGGCCAGATTTGGCCCCCAGACCTTGAATCTGACATGTGAGATCCTTAATTTTAACTCATTGAAGTTGCCCGCAGTGATCAGTCTGCGCCTCAGTCAGTGCAGGGAGAGTTTGACCAATGCAGAGGCTGGCATCCACGCAGACGCTGGATGGTCACTTTCACCTGAAGTCAGAGTCAGAGGCGTGAATGACGCATGCAAATCCTGATAGCATAGTTAGTGTGTCGGTTGCGAGCAGCGGCTTTACCTCATCCTTCGTCGACTTGCTGATAAACATGTAGAAGTCCTCCACGCTGTCGGTTCGGAGGTCATTTATCGCCGTGACCTGGTCTCCCTTGTGGAAGAGGCAGACGGACTGCGGCTGTCCAGTCCAGCCAGACACACTGGCACAGACATAAACAAACAGATGCTGATTTACAGTAAATTTAATGCTTTCTGTTAAGCCTATGAAGGGTTAAAGTTTTTTGGGTCACACGGTGTTATTTGAAAAAGACTTGAGATAAGAAAGTTTAATTTCTACTGACGCAAAAGATCTTAATCTGATTCTAGGAAAACGATCCTCAGGATAAGACAAGTCATGCTAGTTGAATAAAGGGACAAAAATAAACTTCTTTAATAAACATTACCTGAAGCACAACTAAGATTTCTTTGTTGAATTGACTAATACAATTCAGCTATTGACTTTATAAATTAACCCCGATGTCAATGAAAAGTTACAACTAATTACTAATTTAACTCGTAATCTGCAAGAAAATCAACAGGCGTTCCACAAAATATCCAAATAATGTGGAAGAAAACTCCACAACTGAGTTTCAGATGCCTATACAGATGGCATCTATTAAAAAAATGAAAATCTATCTGAAGTATTTCGGTCAAACTCGTTTTCGTTTTGGGCCAAATCAAAATCATGAATCCTCTTAAAGGCCGATTGTTGCCAAATGTATTGAAAAAACCTTTTCAAACTGTTAAAATATCGATGAATTTTTAAAATTAAATAGTATTATTGAACATCTTTTCAGTCCTTCCAGAATTTTGTGATTCTTTTTGTGATTTTTTTTTTGCAATAAAAATCAAAGTGTGTATGGTGCTAATTTGGAAAGATGTGCAATATTTGTGCTTATTTATGACTGTAAATGTGACTTTTTATCACTCGCTGCACAGATCATGGACTATAATATGGCATCAATTAAAGCTGAGGCAGCTGTTTAGTACAAGTAAGAAAGATTTTAACAATTTTTGAGAAAAATCTGCAGTAAACGCCCAATTATTAGCGCAAAAAAGTAATCGGATTTGTTGATTTTGTGTGAATTTCCACGATAATAATCAAGAAACTGGAGGGACTGATTGATATAATTTGGAAGTAAACAGAAGAACTGCATTAATTTGATAGAAAACATAATATTTAAGCACACTTAGTGTTTAGACTAGAGTCTGTAGGGCCACATTAAAGCTATGGCGTGCCGGATTTGGCCCACAGGCCTTGAGTTTGACACGTCAAACTTTTAATATATTTGCTGCACATTTAAATCTTACGACAAAATATTAATACTTCTTAGGCTGATGGGGTTGTAATAAAAAAATGCTTTGGGTTTGTAACATAAGTGTCACGTTTACTTTTTATTTTTTACATTATAAAAAGTGCGACATGTTTTCATGCCTGCAAAGCAATTATTGTTAATCCCAGCATGAAAACAAACCCTCACACAATACGTCTGAATGCAATGAGCAGAAATCTCACCCAGTTCAACGTTAAGCCTGGTTGAGCTGCAGGAGTTTTTTTCCTCTGCAGCTTAAAGAACAAACAAGGACACACAGCACTGCGGCCAGCTTCGCCTTGTTTGCTCTGTGTTCTCAAACAACGGGAATCTGTGATATCTGTGGCTCAAGGCAAGCCTGCACAGAGTCTGAGGTCGATGCTTTCATGTGGAAACGTTGTTTTTTTGCAACGTTAGAATCTATTCCAGGGCTCTTTGGATGTTTCTAATAAAGCATCTCAACATTAGTAACGTTTCAGTTTGTGGTGTTTCAGAGTATCTGACAAACCTCGGCTTTCCTTCCACCTCTGTGAGTGTGAGATCGTTCTTCAAGCCATGCAGACTCACCATGAACTCCCTCATCTCTGGCATGACGCTGTCCAGGCTTGGAAGGAAAAAACAGAAGAGATTCATAAGATCTTTATATTTATCTTTCACCTAGATATTTTCAAATCTAATATTGGAAAAAACATAATATTACTTAAATATTGCTTTCAGTACACATCATTAGGTCCAATCTGCATTTAAAATCAGCTGAAAGGATGTTGGCGTCATGTTGTCACTTGAAAAAGTATTTTTTTTTTTACAAATTTTGTCATATTATAACCACAAATGTCAGTGTGTGGCATTCATATCTCAGATGTGAGGATAAATCTCAATTGCATAAAAATGCTTTTATCTAAACCATTCCTATGTAGCTCTGGTTGTATTTTTGTTATCCTGCCGGAAGACAAACTTCCACCCCAGTCTCAAATCTTTTGCAGCCTGTAATGCCTTCAAAGTAAGTTAAATCTTAAACAGGATTGTTTTTCTGCATTTACTCTATGACTTCTAACAGCAAAAAAAAACTGCATTGAAGTTTATATAGAGGAATAAAAGTAAACACTTAAAAAAAAAACATACCAAGTATTTTTGGTCCTTGTTTCTAGTCTAATCCAGTTGAAATAAGACAAACTAACTTACAAGTAACTTTACAGCAAGAAATAGGAACTTGTTTTAAGAAAACAAGTCAGAAATTCCTTAATATTTATGAAAAAGTTCTAGTTCCATTGGCAGATACATTCTCTTATTTTTCACATTTTAATGAGTTAAATAATCTGCCAATGGAACTAAAACTTTTTCATAAATATTAATGAATTACTGGCATAAAACAAGATCATATATTATTAGTTAGTTTTGTCTTACTCATGTTTACCAGAAAATACTTGGTAAGATTTTGTGCTTTTGCAGTGAAGAAGGTTGAAGTTCCTCCTAACTCTCAACTGTAGGCTAACTTGTTTTGGCCTCTTATGCAAAACTCCTACAAAACCCATTAAAGAAACTATTGATTAGTAAAGAGTTAAATGAAAACATTTTGTGCAGAAGCACAAAAGGACAGAAAGATCTGGTTTTTACCTGCAGTCTGCGTGCTTGTAAGTGCTTTGCACAACTTAATGACACAGTTTCTCAACGCTTCATACAACAGTTGTGCAATTTATTATTGCACCATTTTCTAGAAACCATTCCAACCTGCCCAGCAACATGCCAGCCGTTTTTGTTGGCCAAGTTTATCTAAATGAGTCACCCAAAATGTCATGAAACCCTCTGGTATTTGTTCTCAGCAACAATTAAGAAGCTACACCAGAGGTTCTTGGACTCTGGTGCCAAAATGGGCGTTCCCAAATATTTCCCTGCAGCTGCTTACAGAAAGAGCTCCATCCATCCATCCATTTTCTGTTCACCCTTCGTCCCTTAATGGGGTCGGGAGGGTTGCTGGTGCCCATCTCCAGCTA
>CAEGAE010001612.1:0-15041 GCA_903067095.1 Girardinus metallicus
CTAAACTTCCTCTTAAAGAAACAGAAGAAAAGACTCACTATCATCCATGATTATTAATAAAGAGAATTCACTGCTGTTGTTTCTGCTTTTCAACCACCAGATAAACTACATTACTGTTGTTTCCTACTGACTGGAGATAAAAACATTGACTGATGAATCCAAAGCAGAGAAGAGTTTCAATTACTTCATGTCGTCATCCTGTAATGTGGGTTGGATTTGTATTTAGTGGATGAGAGGAAACAGCAGGAATATTCAGCAGGACAGACAGAAACCCATCAGAACTCTGGAACTGGGAATTTCACAGTTTGTCCTTTTATTAAGTTTAATCAACCCAACAAGGCGGCTTAAACAATTTCTTTCAGGAATACCTTCACCTTTCTGTATCAGTTCATAGTTCATTGTCACAATTTGCCTCAGCAAAACTCAGAAAATCTCAGGATGTTAGACTTTGTTATTGATACTGATGTAAAAAGAACTTACCTGACATGAAATAACGTCGGAAATGAAATAAAAGGCCTCCAGAAACAGAAAGAACCAGCAGAACCAGGAAAATTATGGCCCAAGTTGGAAAAATCTCTATTGAAGTATCTATTGAAAAACAAAGACCAGTTAGAGCTTAAACGTGTTTCTACTCTGAGAACATTTGTTTCTTTTTTTCCAGTTTTGTTTCCTTTAGTAATTTATTTGAAATGAAATAAAAAAACATCTTTTAAATATATAGTCAGGTTGTTTTGTCCAAATAGTTACATCTTAAGAACTCAATTCAGTTATAAAGTGTTGATCCAAAACACAAATTATTTTTCAGTAAAGATTTATGTAGTCAATTCAATCCACTCATATGACTAGAAAAGGTCAAATAAGGTCAGAAACTTCACTGTCCACCTTGAAGAGCATTTTGGCTTGAAAACCAGGAGAACCTGAGAGAGGAGGAGTGTCATGATTTCTTTATTTATCTTCATAACACAATATGCTATGAATATATATAAGTGTTATTTTATAAGACAAATACAACCTTGTATTTTTAAATGGGTTATGAAAACCTTTTTTATTGCTATTTGTTCATATTTATTGTTATGACAGCTGAGTTTTTAGCTTCAAAGGGATCTTGATTCTTTATATGTGTAATATATGAAATGAACTGACAATAAAATAGACATTGACTATGAATGTAGATAAACTGAAATGTCTCTTTGTCATCTAGCAAGAAAAGAGCAAAGACATAAATCCTAAAATGTACAAAACTCATAGCATCAATATGTCAGCAAAATAAAAAGCCCCAAACAAAAACATACATAGAGATATTGTCTGAAAAAAAATTAAAAATTTCAATATTTCATTCTTTAAAAAGTTACACCTAAAGTAAAAATGTTTCTCAGTTTTTTCAGGCCAGAAAATATTAAATCTTCTGCCAGATGGAAAAAGCTGTAAAAACTAATCTTTCTAGACCTGATGGCTTTCTCATGGATGGATTAATCATGTAATTATTGAAGTAAAAATCTTAATTGCCTGACTGATCAACTGTTTAGGTAAAAACATCCTCAGTAAGTAACCGTTAATCTGTCAGTTCCCAGTGCAGTAAATATGGATGATGGTTGTATTTTCTTTATTCCCGTCACTAGATGGCAGCAAGAGCCTGTTTTATTTTGTTTGTTTGATTTGACAATCAGAGAAAATCAGTCATTTTGAATCAGGGAACTGAAACATGTTACTTTAACATTCTGATTATTTAAAGCTATTCTGTTTTCTTTTGTCACGTTAAAATGGATTTGGAAACATTGACTTCATAAGCTGCATGACTAGTGAGCAAAATATTCTTTGTGCAGGTTTAATGCTACAGTATGTAACTTTTATGAAAAAAGATTTTTTACATATTTGTTAAAACTCTCACCATGTTATGACATTTTGCTATGAAACAGATAATCTGTGAAAGGTGTTGTAATAGTCCAGTCTAAGTCAAGTGCTTAAAGTATCTGAAATGTTTTGGTGGGTCCTCAGTGAAGATCAAGAGTCTTTGGGTCAAAATCCCTCCCCAGCTGTGCAAGTGAATCACAACTGCAGAGAGTTATTGCAGCTTCAGCCGGTTCTATGTTTGCATCATAGAGAAGACTTGATTTCTGACACAATGCTTTTCTATTCATGTTTTGTCTTTGTTTAATAATAAAACAGTGCAGAATTTGTGCGTTTGTCTTCACTTGAGGTAAACATAAAATAAATATTGGAGCCATGAAAAGACTGGATCGTCTCTATTGTGTCTTGTTAAAAAATACTAGGATAAAAAAATAACTGAACTGCCAGTTCATAGAAAGTCTTTCCAATAACTTCCTTAACATTCAACCAGGTAAAATGGATCAGAAATGTTTCCCCTTGTCTGTGTGTCAAGCTTGCAAAGAAAAGCTTCATGTATTTCTGCACCACTGACCTTTGACAGAAAGAGTTACTTTCTGTCTGACGACGCCTCTTTTCCTGTAGATGGTGCAGATGTAGACTCCACTGTCTCTCTCTGTGGGGTGTTTGAGGGTCAGACTGAGGTCTCCACTTTTTACTTTCTCTTTATTCATTCTTGTACGGTCACAGGAAAACTGGTCTTGTTCTTTAGCTTTGTTGCTGCCGTTCTGATACACATGGATAATCATGAATTCTGGTTCAGAGCGGGTCCAGTCCACCGTGTCATCGTCCTCCATGTAAGCTGTTGTTTTACAGGGTAGAACTGCAGACTCCTCTCCCTCCTGCACCGTTACCTCCACCTGTTGATCTGAGAACACAAAAATGTAAAGTCAATTTTACATGACTATAATTCATACTGCTAGTTACAAGAGATATGACATGTGTTACTGTTGAGCAGTTATATTTTATTCTGCTGTTCAAAAAACATTGACCAGACAATAATTTAAAGCTCGGGCTGTTGCAGTGCAAAAGGAGGAATATGAAATCGACCATTATGTGGCTTTTACTGAAGTTAAATCTTCAGGGACTGATGCCTTCAAAATCTCTGTTTTTTATGGTATTTTTAAGTGAAATATCTCACTCTGAAGTATATGGGTATTAAGACTGTTTATGTAGTAAAATAAAAATAATTTAGTCAGCTGGAAAAATATCTTCACACATTATCTATGCTGTCCACAGCAGAGTTGACATTCTGAAATAAGTATTTTTTTTCCTGATAAAAAGTAAAAATATGTAGCTGATGTTTGACAACGACTGATTTAGCAAAGTTTGTCTTTACAAAAAAATATCTAAAAATTAAAAGGAAATTATGTTATTTTTTCTTTACATCTTGAAATGGCAAATAGATATTAAATTATGGAATCGTGTAAATATGTTCATGTGTCTTTACCACTGTAAAGGCGTCTTTGTGTTCATAAATATAAAAATGATTTATCAGAACTATTGTATCAAATGTAAACATTCTGCTCTTTATTCAGAAAGACAATTAATTAATCACATCAAAAAGAGATACGTTGTGTTTAGTGCTTTCTTTGACTTCCGAATGCGAGTATGTGTGGGAATTGTGTCAACAACAGCCATTAACTTAAAATAGTTTGTGGAACAGCGCTTTATGAAGTCTGGTCCATTTACTTGTTTTAGCTTATTGGCAGATCTGCCATGTTCAATATGGCAGACGCTGTGATGGGCCGACCTGCTCAATGAGGCGTCTGCCGAGCTGAAGAAGAAACCCATCATGGTTATACTAATTCCATCTCAATGGCTGGTAAAAGTAAAAAGAATAATAGAAAAAAATCAACAGGTGTTAAATTAACTAACAGCCTGAAAATGGTGATTTCTAAGAGTCCATCACAACTAAAACAGAATTAAAACAGCAATAAACAAATTACTGACGGCTAACTACATCTACACTGAGCAAAAATGTAAATGTGACACTTTTGTTGCCATTTGTCATGAACTGAACTCAAAAATCTAAAACAGTTTCAATATACTCAAAATAACTTCTCTCAGTATTGTTCACAAATCTTTCTAAATCTGTCATATTGAGCTCTTCTCCTTGTCATATATAATCTATCCCACTTCACAGGTGTCCCACATCAAGATGCTAATTAGACAGGATGATTATTGCACAGGTGTACCTTAGGCTGACCACAATAAAAGACATCTCTGAAATATTGTAACTTTATCACACAGCACAGATGATGCAAGTTTTGAGAAAGCCTGCAGTTGGCATGCTGACTTCAGGGACCTCAACCAGATCTGTTGCTGGTGAATCAAAAGTTCATTCATCTACCTTAAGCCATCTCCAAATGTGTTTCAGAGAATTTGGCAGCATTTTCAGCTGACATCATAATCTCAGTCCACGTGTAACTACACCAGCCCAGGACCTCCACATCCAACATCCTCCACATCCAACATCCTCCACATCCAACATCCTCCACATCCAACTGCTGGAACAATCAGTTTGCACAACCAAAGAATTTCTTCAAAGACAGTGTCTCAGGGAAGCTCATCTGGATGTTTGTCATCCTCGTTGGGGTCTCGACCTGACTGCTCACATTTGGTGGCGCCTGGCACTTTGGAGTTGTGCTCTCTTCACTGATGAATCCTGGTTTTCACTGTTCAGGCCAGACGGCAAACATCATGTGGGTGAACAGTTTGCTGATGTCAACGTTCTGAATGGAATGGCCCATGATGGCGGCGGAGTTATGGTATGAGCAGGCATACGTCATGGACATCCAACATATGCATTTTATCAATGACATTTTGAATGCACAGAGATACCATGACAAGCTGAGGCCCTTTGTTGTGTTCTGAGGCTACCGGCAGGAATGATTTCCTGTGGCGCTTTGTGTCACAGTTTAATAACTATTTTGAATATATTTCCAAATGTTTTGCTGTCTGTGGATAAGTCATTAAGAGCAAGTTTACACTGTGGAAATTTCTAGCAAAATTAGTTACTGACCTATGACCTCTAGTTGAACATTTGTCAGTCTGATCACTACTTCGCCATCAGTGATGCTGCAGGTGTAAATACCACTGTCAGACAGGTGAGGTTTTCTCAGGGTGAGGCTGAAATCACCAGAGTCTAAAGCATCAGCTTTCATTGATGTTCGTCCAGTGAAAAGTTGATTTTGTCCACTAAGATCGTCTTCTTCTCTCCGCAGATGGACAGTTTGTGGTTTGAGATCATAGCGACTCCAGATCACTGCGGGGTTTCGGTCTGGTACAGCACCAGAGTAGTGGAACGGCAGCACAACTGTCTCTTCCCCAACAGCATATTCTCCTAAGGTCAAAGAATAGAAAGAGGATTAAAGGACAAGATAGAAACATGAGGCAATCTTAAAAATAAAATAATTAACATAAATTTATCAAAGCATCAAACAGCCAAATGAGTCTTTAACACCTTATTAGTCTGCAAGATTTGTCACATAAATATTCTCTTTGCTTATGGGGGGGACGTCAGTTGCATGGAGCAGAGATCATTTTGGCTAATGGTGTCAAAAAAACATTCTGTCTATTTTTACCATCAGTTTTCAAATTGATAACGCATTTCATTTTCATCCTGTTTAATTAATATTCAGCAGGATGAACAGATAATTCACATTAAGTCACCATCAAGCTGAATACATTTAACGTTTTCTCTCCTGTGTTTGATTGAAGATTGACTGTCTGGTTGTTTTTAACCATAAGATTTAAGCTTTGCATCAGTAATTTAAGGTGGATTTGTGTTACTCTTCCTACAGAGTGTGTGACCCCAGACAGGCGGCCTCAGGGGCAGACAGAGAGGATCCACAGGAACTGAGTGACTGCAGTTTTTTTGACACTCTGATTTTCTGACACTCAGCAAAACAATATGAGAGTCACGGTTAACTGGTGTTTTACTAAAGAACAAAATCTAGTACCAGCGCTGCTAATGTGAATAAACTTATGTGAGGAAGAAGATCTTACCGTAAAGAAGGATCAAAAACACAGCAAAAAGCTTCATCTTCTTAAATATAAAATCAGTGTTAGGAGGAAAGTGATTTCCTGTTTCTGACAACAAACTGAAAGTTCACTGCTGTTAATCTACGGTTGACCAGTAAATCTACGGTTGACCAGTAAAACCAGTTTTCATTGTTCTGGGTTGGATCAGAGCAACTGGTGGAATGTTAAACAAACCAAGTCTGGATAAGAATGACAGATAAATAAACAGGGACATTTTTAAGACCCAAACCCCTCCCCTTTCCCTAGGACCTACATCTTATCACACCTTGAACCAAATCAATCCTCTTCAAATAGTTATCAATATATTGCCGAAGGGGTTGCCAAGTTCCATTGAATCGCTTCAATTTACTTGCTAATGAGAACCGTATTCATTCCAGATGAGAGAGCCTTACCAATTATTCCAGCCATAATTTAACCAATGGAACCTCTGATTTTTTTCCAGAACATCAACACAAGTTTTTTCCTATGATAAGGGCATCAGATAATAGTTGTTGTTGGTATTTATTAAATTGAGAAAGCTGAACAGAAACTCAGAGTACAATCAGAAGTGGGTCCAGCCTCAGCTCTGTAAGGAACATATCTGATAAAGTTTTGAAAATGCCCGACCAAAATGGGGTTAATTTAGTACACAAAAAGTAAGAATGGAGAAGTGTGGCTTCTTCAATATGGCATTTGTCACACAGTGGGGATGTGTTAGGAAAAATTTTATGTAACTTCACCTTACAGTAATGAAGCCTGTGAATGATTGTAAATTGAATAAGACAATGTCTAGAATTGGCAGAGCACTTGTGAATATTCTCTAGCGCAGCCGTCCAGAGTTCGTCACTTATTTCCGTTCCCAGTTCCTGCTCCCAGCCTGGTCTAAGATCTTGCATGGACGGCGAGGATCTGGATAACAACAAATTGTAAATTTGGGAGATTAGATGCCTTTCCCCACCACCCAACTTAAAGAGTTTGTCAAATTCGTTAGGCATTATATTCTCTAAAGTGTGCATGTGTTTTTTGACATATGCCCTGACCTGTAAGTATCTAAAATGATCGTGTTTATGGAGACCAAATTTGGTCTGAAGTTGAGAGAAAGAGGCAAAACTACCCTCCACCCACAGGTCCCCAATAGTCCTGATGCCTAAATCTTTCCAATGTGTATAGCCTGAATCTAAAGTGGAAGGGACAAATGAAGGATTCTTTGCTATTGGTAATAAGGTAGATATAGATTCAATACCAAATTGGGATTTTATCTGTTTCCAAATACGTATAGTATTGTGGATGATGCAGTTATTGTTATATGCCGAGGTACCTGTACTTGTTGGTGACAAAATAAGAGCACCAATTTCATAAGGGCTACAATCCTCCTTTTCCACTGTGATCCACTTAGATTGTGTAAAATTGCGATCTAGCCAGAGTGTAATAGTGCGAAGCGCACAAGAGTAATAATAAAATGAAAAATTTGGGAGGGCCAGTCCGCCCTCCAATTTTGCCTTGCAAAGGTGAGCTTTGCTAATTCTGTGCGCTTTATAGTCCCATAGAAATGGACCATAGATCCACTATTGTAACAGAACAAATGAATATGTAACGAAGTGAGGTTCATTAAAGTGAAGAAACAAATAAAAAACACTAGCAGATAACAGAAAAACTATCAGAGAATAATTATTGGACACTGAAAGTCACTAAAGCCACAGAATATGAAACATTATGGCTAAAGTATTTGGGGGCTCAACTTAATTCCTAAAGTCATACAGGGTGAGTGTTTTCTACAGACGAATCAGCTCAAGTTTAGGAGACAAAGATCATTTTACCATCGGGTGAGTTTCTGTTTAGCTTCACGTTCTCTGGAAATGCAAAAAACAAGAATGCCAGAAACCGGATCAGCAGGTCCAACACACACCCACACACACTCTGCTGTTTCCCAAACTATGACAACTCGTTGTCAAACACTGACTTGATGAACTCTACAAGTTCTTATTAAAAACCTCTTCAAAGATAATTTATTAGCTGTAATCAGACACAAAAACAAGTTTCTAGATTAAGATTTGTTTAAATCCAAGGAAAAATTAAAACTGGCTTATTAATCATTTAAAGCTAAAAACAAAGAGCAAATATCAGTTTTCTAAAGCTCTAACTATATAAGCAACACATTAATATAATTACAAAAACAATTAAACTTCCAGGAAGCAACACTAATTTATCAATCAAGGGAATTTCAGTTTTAAAACATTCACACCTGCATGTTGACCTTAAAGGTCTAAACTAATCTTTTAAACCAAAAACAAAACGACTCCAAAAAACGAATAAAAACCAGAACAAACAGAAGGAAGGCAGGAAAACCAGGTTAAATAAAACTTTACTTTTGTTTTTAATTCAATTTACAAATTCAAGTCTGTAGAACTGATTTATTGGCTTCTGGTTCTAAACAGCAAAAGATGGACCATGAAAATGTTTTGCAATTGTATCAATTAGTAAAACAAACAAAAAAACAAACAAACTATGCACATTGTCTGAATTATTCAGAACAAAAGAAAGAATAATAAATCTCATGAACAACATTTGAACCAAGCTGGACCTTTTCTCTGAGACTCCACCACCTTTGGGTTTCTCCCCAACTCTACGGCTCCTTTCAGGATGGCTTCCTGGGGTCTAAGAGGACACAGGACTTTATACTGAGGTTCAAACTGATCAGTGATGTGCTGACGTAGAATCTGGCTCTCAGCATATCCTCCCACTAACACAATATACCCAATGTTCAGATCTTTGTCTAATATTTTTCTGAGTCTCTCAGTGATTCCCTGCAGACTCCGATCATAAAAGGTTTTCACTTTCTTTCTGGAGATTCTGATAGATCCATCATCCCAGGAAGCTCCTTCCACTGAATCAAAGAACGTTTCAATCTCTTTTTGTTTCTTAGCCAACATGACCAGGTTACCCGGGCAACAGATCTGAACATCTTCATCCAAATGTTTGAGACGAGTAAAATCATACATCATCTTCTGAACCTCATTGGGGAATTTTTTCTCATATTCTTTCCAGATTTCACTAGAGAAGATTTCACTCAGGAACTGTTTCAATTGTCCATCCACATATCTTCCTCCTAGATGGTTATTAGAGTCGTTGTGCAGCTTCTTCATGGCTCCTCCTTCCAGGACTTCATGAACAGTGAAGTGAATATTTCTATCTGTTGACAAACAGAAAGAGAATAAATCAGATTAAATGATGAATCTCAGAACAACTTATTACACATTCAGCAAACAATCAAAAAGATCAAATAATCCATCCATTATATCTCCGTTTATCCCTGCAGAGTTTTGTGGGGGGCTGGTGCCTATCTCTCTAGTGATCATTGGGCGAGAGACGGAGTTCACCTGGACAGGTCACCATCACAGAAACACACAGGACAGACACACACACACACACACATTTAAGGACGATTTATAGAGACCAGTTATCCTAACAGTCATGTTTCTGGACTGTGGGAGGAAGTCAGAGTACCCAGAGAGAAACCAGACATGAACTGGGAGAACATGGAAACTCCATGCAGAAAGACCCCAGACAGGGATTCAAACCCAGAACCTTCTTGTTTTTAAAACTCGTCTCTCACCAAGTATCTAAATAACGGTGTAACTTTTACCTCCACAGTTGACAACAAGGTACCGTTTCCCGTCTCTTTGGGTCTCCAGCAGGACTTTGGTTTCTTCTGGTTCCACAGTAAACTGTACGACCTCCTGACTTCCTGCTGGAGAAACACAGGAACCTCACTGAGCTGCTCTATGATCAATGTCTTTACAGGTAAATCTTGTTAAATGTCTGTATGCCAGATGCTATGGATTCACACAGTACCGTTACAGCTGGTACCAGGTTCTGCTGCTCCTGCAGATGGATCCTGTGAGTCTCTGCTGTGGTTCTGTGTGATGAAACCATCAGATTGAAGCTTCAAACTCCAGGTTAAAGCTGCTTTTGACTCCAAAACAAACATCAGTTTGCTTTGAGTGTCGTCTGTTACAAGACCAGCCTGGAGGAGAAACCAAAAGTCTCATTCTGCTGAACATTTCAGAGCTGCTGCTGACTTTACAAACATCATGTTACCTGAGTTGCAGATTTTATTATGATCTGTTTAGTGGAATCTTCCAAGAGTTCAGGAACAGGCAGCACCCAGGTGAATTCATCAGTTGTGAATCTTCTACCTTCTGGATGAAATTTGATGGTTTTCAGAGCATCAATCTTCAGGAATCTCAGAACTTCTGTAAAAACCTTCAGCTCCGTCATTTTCTTCCTGTTGGCTGCTCTGATTCCCCTCCTCCAGTAGTCCTGTGAACAGGTTTCAGTCTGTTAGTTTGTATTCATATCAGGTTAGTTTATCAAATCTACTGATTTGAACTACTGTAGTCTTAGAAACAGTCCAACATCTACTTTTAAATAAGGCACAAATTTATAGCAGTAAACATCATTAAGATGATTGATTGATGGATTGATGGATTGATGGATGGATGGATGGATGGATGGAGTATATTTGTAACAGTAGGTATACTATCTTGTCTTTCAGCAAAAGTGGAAAATACTCAATATTGCTTTCAAAATTCTTGAACTCAACTTTCAACTTAGAAATCAGAATTATAAATGAGGAGGAAATTTTTAAGATTCCTACATGATTATGAGTAAACCAATGCATAACAGCATAATGATTCTTGTGTAATGCATGTGCTCATGAGAATGTTTTCTGAAGCTACTTCTTGGGCCTTGGTATTACAGTAAAGCTATTAAATTGTTTCTTCTATGCAGCCTTATGATGTGCTTGACTCCCCTGGTGAAAGAAGCTACGTGTGTTTGCTGTCTGTTCTTTCCAGTCTGCTGATAAACTTGTTTTCCATTATATTTCACACAATATTTTTTACTCAGTGTTTTCTATGCTTATGCCTAATTCCCCCCCGCCCCCCATTTCTTTTTACATAAATAGTGTCAGCACATTTGCTTCCCCAGAGTTCTTGGTATAACCTTATGACTTTTTAATTACATCGTTATCTACCATTTGAAATACATGAAAACATTTTCCGCCACCTTTTCCTGAACTTGTTTTCTGAATTTCATCATTCCTATTATTCATTTGTAAGTATCTAAATAAATTGTTTCGACTGTAGTTCTGCTTGAGAGTCTAGAAGTCTGCTAACTGTCCCTTAAGTTTATAGGTAAATTAAGAGGTGAGGCCTGTGGGTAAGAATTATGGTTGTAGACAAACCATTGTAATATCATCTCTTTCCATCTATCTGGAAATGTAGGATCACATAAACGTAATAATCTCCAAAACATTGCAAAGACAAGCCATCGCCACTCTTTGAAAGTTACAGTATATTGTACTTTATTCTTGATTTTTATCCTTGCTGTATATAACTGGAAATCCTTTTGTCTCATTTTGAACATGATTGTTTTGTAACTTCAATGGGAAGAAGTTTGAATAAGTAAAGCAGACAAAGTAAAATGCTTATTTCTACTGACCCGATTTTATTAATAATGAGATTTGATTTTTTTTTTATATGCAGGGCAATAATTAATTTTAAAATAATGTATTAGTGTTCTTACATAATTCCACTTCAGGGTACTTCAGAGTCTTGTTCCCTATTAAAGCTGTGGTTGTTTTTAACTCACAAAGACTCAAGGATGGAAGATGGTTTTTGGATGTTCAACTTCTAACCTGACAGTGATCCAAATTCCTCAAGATAGTTTGGACTTTAGCTGAGGTAAGAACTTTTCAGGCTGATCTAAATACATTAAAGTATCAGCAGCAAAGAGGGACAGATTTTGGACATCTTGCATGTGTTTCTCTCTAATAGAGTTGTTTTGCTTTACACACAGTGTGAGAGGTTCAGCAAACAGAGCAAACAAAGCTGGGAAGAGCAGGCAGCCCTGGTGACATGATCTTTTTAACAAGTCGCCATTTAGTTTTATTGTAGCTGTTGGTTTATACTAAATTAATTGGATTGCTTAATTAAGTTAATTAAAATATTAATTTATTTAAGATTTTATAAAGAAGGACCAGCTTATTGAGTCAAAGTCTTTCTCTGCATCTAAGCCAATCAACATTGCTTCAATATTATTATTATTCTTTTCAAAATGATGAATTACATACACAGTCCGACTAAAGCTGTCCTGTTTCTGCCACTGTTGAATAAATCCAGTCTGGTGAAAATTAATGAGTTTAGGCAAAATTCTGTCAAGTTGTTTGGATATTATAGATGAATAAATCTCATAATCCAGATTTAAGACTGGTATTCTCAACAATTCATTTGGTCTTTTCCCTCTTTTGGAGTAACTGTAGTGGTTTCCTCTTTCCATGAGGGAAGTCTATAGATAAATACGACAACTTAATGAATATTAAAATATAAAAACTGCAGAAGCTAAACAGGATCAGTCCTAGTAGCTCATTTGGATAAAAAAAGCCTAATTTTATTAAAGACAGAAGCCTGTTTCACAAAAACTAAAATTGTTCTTGTTGGATGAATGAACTGATTAGATTTTTATTACATAGATCCATCCATCCATTTTCTAATGCCCTTGTCCCTTGAAGGCAGGGTCACCCTGGACAGGTCACCAGTCTGTCACAGAGACAGACAGGACAAACAACCATGTACACACATTAGAAAGACCAATTAACCTGACAGACTTGATTTCAGACTACAAAGAACCCGGACATGCAAACTCCGTGCAGAAAGATCCCGGGCCGGGAATCGAACCCAGGACCTTCTTGCTGCAAGACAACAGTGCTTCCAACTGCACCACTGTGCAGTTATTATATAGATGTAAACATTAAAATACTTTGTGCTTCTGTGTTCCCTGAGCAAGATACAGATGATTGTTGTTTAATATTTTATGATGGAGGAGCCGTTACGAACCGGGACTTAGTATATTTGGGGAGGACCTACGCACAGCCCCCGCCCCAAATATACACAATCAGTAACTTAATTTTTGTTGCATCTTAAACCGACGCGGTTCATCGTGGGTGAACACGCGGTGTTCCTGCTTCAGTTAATATGTCCATCCTAACACAGAAAGTGTTTTCTATTAAATTGAGTATTATATTTTTGATCACAAGTTTATTTATTAAATTTTTTTTCTCTTTGATTTTGTTTATTATTTTTTTATACTTTAAGAGTTTACTTGAGTTAGAAGTAATTGTTTAGTTGTTTTTGCTTGTTTGGTATTTCTGTGGGCGGAGCCTGTGGCTTTAAAAGCAGGGCTCTGCGCCACAGGGGGTCAGTCTGTGGTCAGACTTCTGATAAGTAACACTGAAGGTGATGGACTCTGACATTAAAGGTCCTGCTGTTTGTCTGATTTTAACCTGCCTTGGACGTGTTTTGTATTTATTCTGCACCTTCATCCTTGTTCATGTGAAGAAAAGCATAATAAATGTCACTGAACTGATCTCCATCCTTGGCCAGTCAGTTTTAGTTGCCCAAGTCAATAGAATCCCGTCACAATGTTTTAATACAGTTTACATGTTTTATGAAGCAGCTATTGAGACTGAATTTGTGATTAAGACTTTGAAAAAGAAGAATAAACCATTTTCAGGTGCATTGGTCTCATTGAACATATTGTTATGACAGTTAAAAACCCAGAATTAATTGACAGGATTTAATTGAAGTGAAAATAAAATGGATGATTTTACATCAGAAAAACATGTTATGTTTGATGTCAGATTTTGTTGGCAGCTTTTATGTTCAGCTTTTTAAACACTCTTGAAATTACAGAATAAAACCTGTAATTTTATATACATTTAGAAAAAAAAGAGATGTTAACTAAGTTCACTATAGAGACCCAAAGAGTTAAAATCTATCTACTTCAGATGGAGAGAACTTCAAAATGAGAAGATGTGTTGATGGAGAACAAGAAAGAATCATATATTTCTTGGAAGTAAGTACTTTTACTTACTATGTTAAGGACATTCCTCTTGAAGTCTTCAAAGTAATAATATTTCTTAGCTTCTCCTTCTCTCATATCATTAAATGCTGTTTTAGCTTCATAACCAAACTTCATAAATCTTTTATCTTCATCAAACAGGATGCAGGTTGGAGTCTTTGGGGTGTCTAGTCCAAGTTCATTACTCCATCTCTTTATCTGGGTTTCTCCTCCTCCTCTGGGTTTAACATTGAAGGCGTAGCCACTGAATCCTGAACCAAAGTCTATGGCTATGATGGAAGAGTCAGCTCCAGCTGGATGGAGGAGAGGAGAAAGTTAGAATATGAATAAAGATCAATCTGACTGTTTTTATAGTAAGTTGATACTGTAATAAAAGCATAAACACAATTACATTTATCAGTTTAATCCTGCAATTGAAAAACAAAACTGAAACATCAAATTACAGTAATTTAATATGTATTTTACACAGATTATACTGGTCCACCTGTCCTATGATGAACTGGTGACCAGTCCAGACTGATCCCTGTCACCCAGTGGTTATAGGAACCAACAGCTCAATGTCATCTGAATGGATAAGTGGGTATGAACAATAGATGGATGAAAGGATGAAAACTGGTACTGCTTAAAATGTAATAGTTCTACATAAAACCAGGAAAAAACATTTTATTTTATAGCATCTATTACAATTAGTATTTCTGTTTATTTAATAATTTTCTATTTCTTCATCATTATAGATTATATTTCTGTAACATATTTCCTCATTCTAACCTTCATATTAATAACTCATAATAAAGACCAACTCCTATATTAAATATATTATCTATGAAATATAATCTATATTTACAGCACTGACCTTTGACATCAAGCAGCACCTGTTTCATGGTCAGGATTTTTTCATTGTAATCGTAGACGGTGCAGCTGTAGGTTCCTGTGTCTCTGCTTGTTGGATTCTTCAGGATCAAACTGTAGTCTCCAAATTTACCTTCTTTCACAATCTTTGTTCTGTCTTCATACTTATTGTGTTCAGACCAGCTCCCAAAATCCACAGAACGCATGAAGACTTTTCTGTAACACCCGTGGACCATCCTGTCATTGTTGTGTCTCCACTGTACTCTGACTTCTTTAGGCAGACGGACTGCAGTTTTAAATGGCAGCAGAACAGACTCCTCTCCTGAATCCACCTCCACCCTGTAGACTGAGAAACAAAACAG